>APFE030592557.1:0-60330 GCA_000404065.3 Pinus taeda | reverse complement strand
TCCCAAGCCTCATTTTTGTGCAAAGATTCCATTTCATCAACCATGGCCTCTTTCCAGAGTTTTCCATCCTTTGAATCCACTGCTTCCTTCACAGTTCTGGGATCATCATCAGTAACAGACAAAGCAAAATTTGAATAGAAGCAGATGGATATACCTTTCTGGCTGCCTTCTTTCTCGAACTGATCTTCTCACAGCCGGAGTTTGTGGCTCTTCATCTTCTGATTTCTCCTCTGCTACAGAGTCTGATTCTTCCTCCTTTAGTTCAAACTCTATCTTCACAGGTTCCTTTGGTTGGACTTCATGTTTAATAACATCTTTCACCTCTCTGAACACCACATCTCGACTGTACACAGCCTTCCTTGTTACTGGGTTCCAAAGTTTATAACCCTTTAAACCATCCTTATACCCAATAAGATGCACTTTTCAGATTTACTATCCAACTTGGTTCGGTTCTCCTTTGGAGCATGTACATATGCATCACATCCAAATACCCTTAGATGTGAAAGAGAGGGTTTCTTACCAGTCCATACTTCTTGTGGAGTCTTATCCTCCAACGTTGATGAAGGTGACCTGTTGACCAAATAACATGCAGTATCCACCGCCTCTGCCCAGAATTCCTATCCTAACCCGGCACCACTGAGCATGCTTCTTGCCCTTCCATCAACGTCTTGTTCATTCTTTCTGCGACTCCATTTTGCTGAGGTGTATATGGAGTAGTCTTCTGCCGTGCTATACCACACTTCTTACAAAATTCTTCAAATTCCTTGCTGCAGAATTCTCCACCATTATCTGTCCTCAGTACCTTTATCTTCTTCTCTGTCTGATTTTCCACCAGAGCCTTAAATTCTTTAAACCTGTCAAAGACTTCAATTTTCTTCTTAAGGAAGTATATCCATGTATTCCTTGAGAAGTCATCTATAAATGATACATAGTACACAGACTTACCCAGTGATGGAACTTTCCAGGTCCAAACACATCACTGTGCACAAGCTCTAATATCTGTTTCGTCCTCTTACCACTAGAGGGGAAAATCACCCGATTCTGCTTCCCATATACACAATTTTCACAGAAATCAAAATCCAGAGAGCTATTACTCATACCTTCTACCATACCTTTACCATGAAGTATTCGAAGGCCCTCTCTCCAATATGTCCAAGCCTTTGATGCCACAGCATGGTCTTCTCTCCAGAGACCACTAGATTTTCTGCTCCATTTTCAGGAACCATAGAACTATTGCACCCATCAACAACAGTGCTACCTTGCAGCTTGTTAGAGTTGGCTTGGTCAAGCCCTCCGTCAGGGATCAAAACTCTTTATGAATTTCATGATTAGGTGTCCCACTCCTCTCTTCCAGTTGCATTCCGCTAGGGACATGCCATGACCTGATGGAGGAAGTCATGCTAGTCAGTTTCCCTCATGTCTGGCCCATGTTGGTTCAAGTCTTGGTCCAAAATCAATAAAATTCATGATAGTCAAGGTCTGGTCCTATGTCAGGACAGAGTTATTTTAGGTCTGGGTCTAGAAATTCATCAATTTGGTCCTTGAAATAACATGTCCAAAAACAAGCCATGCAGGCCAAAGGGAGACCTTATACACCTACACTTCAGAAAGCTTCATCATCATCACAAGAGACATCCACTCTTCTCCAAAACTCTGTTTTGAAGAAAAGTCAAACAAGGTCAACCATGACAAATTTTCCAAAAAATCGACAGTTGATATTTTCAAATGCAGTCATGGATGTTAAAGCCAGAGGCCCAGTCACACAATCCCCACAAAGGAATGCCAAAAATTTCATCAAGAGAGCCAAAATTTTGAAGAAAATGGAAAAACAGAATGTTGTAAAAGTCAACGAAAAAGTGCAGAACACAAACATTAGAAAATGGGTTTTTAAAGAGGAAAAAATCAAATCAGTTTCTCTCAAGCTTATAAATACATATTGTGGCCCAAAGCAAATCCATTGTGCCATTTGAGACTTAGAAAGACATTGCAAAGGTGGGAGAGTGAGATTGGTGAGCATTTGAGTGAGTGGGTAGGTGATTTGAGAAGCGTGGCGCATCCACCACACGTGAAGCATACACGGCCAGTCCGCCTTTGAAAAAATACACAGGCGTGGCGCACTGGGAAGAAGAATGTGCAGTAAATTCAGTTGCACACCAAGACACTGATTTTATTCTAGCTAGCGACAAGGTGTTGGAAGAAGAATCAGAAGAATACCAAAGGGGGTATATGAATGCTCTGTCTGCACAAGAACAATGATATTCACTTAGAAACAGAGATGTGCCAGCCATACCAATTCAGAAAAAGAAGGAGGGTGAAAAAACAAAGAATGATTTATCAGCTACACAAAGAAAAGGAAAGGAGGTGGTTGGTCTGGAAAGCAGCAAATCAAGACCTGTAGAACAATCACAGCAACCCGACACCTCAAAAGAAAATGAAAGGAAGGAGATCCCAGTCAAGGAGGTAGAAAAAACTCCCACTTTTAGCTTAAAGAATGATATTTCTAAGTTAAAAATATCCATCCCTTTGACTGAAATCATGAAGAATAGCAGTTATAAAGGACATATTTCTAAAATGTTGAATTGGGACCCAATGTCTGACATGGTAAATGTGGAAGAGGATCAGCCAGAAATGATTTTTGGACCAGCATCAAATGGTGGGTCCCGTGACAACGAGGTGCCACCTTTCTACATCAGTTTATGGTTGCATGACTTTGTGCTACACAATGCCATGTTCGATTCCGGAGCCTCTCATAATCTCATGCCCAAGGCTATCATGGACAAGCTTGGTCTGGACATCACCCGACAATATCATGATCTCTATTCATTCAATTCTAGCAGAGTAAGGTGTATAGGGCTCATCAAAGACTTAGTTGTGAGTTTGGATCAGCTTCCTATGAAAAATGTGCTGATGGACGTAGTGGTAGTAGACATTCCTCCAAGGTTTGGCATGCTTCTTTCCAGGTCTTGGGTGGAAAAATTGAAAGGGACGCTACAGCTGGATTTCTCCTATGCAACAATCCCGGTGTTTTGGCAAATGAGGAAACTATATCGGGAACAAAAGATGAAGTACATGATCACAAGCAAGGAGAAACCAATCAATCATCCTGTAAACTATGTACATACAGATTTAGAATCTTTTGTTTTGTTTTCAGATAGTTTAAATGAAATAGATAGTCAGATGGTAGAAGTAGATGACATTCCAGAGATAACAGAAAATTTTAGAGAGATTTTGGAAAAAGAAAGACAAGAAAAGCAACGAAAGATTGGGCAATCAGTTGAGAACAATGGATAGCAAACAAATAATGGACCGCAAAAGGATTTTCAGCACTTGCAAGAAGAAGAAGAAGGCTTATGGACCATGGATTTTGATGGAGTGGTAGGGAATGATGGAGCTGGTATTGGCATTTGGGTACGCAATCCTTTCTCTGCCCCAATCAAAGTACCTAGTAGCGTGAGAGTTTGCTCATACAAGCTAGCCTTTGAATGTTCAAATAATGAAGCTGAATATGAAGCTCTGGTTGCTGGCCTGAAGATTCTTAGAAAGCTGAATGCAAAGAGGATTTTGATATATGGTGACTCCGAGTTGGTTATAAAACAGGTCAGAGGAGAATATCAAGAAAAACATCCTAGGATGCGGGCCTATCAAAATGCAGTTTTTGACATCTTGAAGTTGTTTTCCGAATACACTTTGACATGTGTGCCAAGAATCCAAAATAGTATTGTTGATGCTCTTGCCAAGGCAGCAAGCAGCTTGAAGATCCCCATGAACTCCAGCAATAAAATTGAAATCCATGTCAAGCACCGTCCAACCATTCCAGACAATCAGCGACATTGGCAAGTATTCCAAGATGACGAGGAGATTAAAGATTTTCTGCTCAACAAAGGCCAGTTCGAAGAAACCTCAATCAATGAGGAAATAGATGAAGATAAAGGGAATGGTATAGATGAAGGGCAGATCAATCAAATTGACGTAATGCAGCTGAAGAATAACATCATTCCTAAAGGCTTGATACCCCTTGAAGACCTTTTCGATCAGGACGATGTTGCCCGCAAGCCAACTTTGCAGCCCACGGAGAAAGGTATAGAAGAAGTCAACATCGGTACAATAGCAAATCAAAAATTGGTAAAATTGTCCAAGACACTACCGCCAAAAACCAAAGACAAATATATCAATTTGATGGCTTCATTTGTAGATGTATTTGCTTGGGACTATTCAGATTTGAAGACATATGATACAAATATCATTCGGCACACTATACCTATCAAGCCCAATCAAAAACCATTTAGACAAAAGCTGAGAAGGATCAATCCAAAGTTGCTGCCATCCATTGAAAAAGAGGTAAATAGGTTGTACAAGTCAGGTATCATTGTGCCCATCAGATTTTCAGATTGGATTTCTAATTTGGTACCCGTAAGAAAGAAAACCAGTGAGATCTGCCTATGCATTGATTTCAGAAACCTAAACAAGGTCTCATTGAAGGACAACTATCCGCTGCCCAAGATGGACCATGTACTCCAACGAGTAGTGGGGGCATCTCGTATGTGACTGCTGGATGGTTATTTCGGATATAATCAAGTTGTTGTCCATGAAGATGACAAAGACAAAACAGTGTTCACCTCTCCATGGGGAACATTTCGCTATGCCAAAATGACATTCGGTTTGAAAAATGTAGGTGCCACATTTCAGCGGGCAATGGACTTGGCATTTGCAAATGAGAAGGATGTATTTTTGGTGGTGTACTTGGATGACTTGACAGTGTTTTCAAAATCTGATGAAGAACACATGCATCACCTAAAAATTGTCTTTCAAAAATGCAGGAAATATGGTTTATCGCTGAATCCAAAGAAGAGCTTGTTCGCCATGGAGGAAGGCAAATTACTTGGGCACATCATTTCAAAAGATGGCATTCGCATAGACCCAGCACGTGTGCAAGAAATTCAGCAAATCGATCTACCCAGAAACAAAAAGGAAATACAATCATTCAATGGTAAGATGAATTTTCTGCGACGTTTTGTACCCAATCTTGCAGAACACTTGAAAGAAATGACCAACATGCTTAAAAAGGATAGTCAGGTGAGATGGATAGACGAGGCGGTAAAATATTTCAACTTGGTCAAATTGGCCCTTTCTTCAGCACCAGTTCTAGTAAGCCCGGACTATACTCAGGATTTCATAGTATTTTCTTTTGCTTCGTAGCATACTATGGCAGCAGTATTATTATAGAAGAGAGAGGGTCATGAAAGACCCATTGCATTCTTCAACAGAGTTATAAGGGATGCAGTGTTAAAGTACAACATCATTAAGAAGCAAGCTCTAGCATTGGTGAAAGCATTGAAGGATTTCCGAGTATACATTCTACACTCTCACATTCTGGCTTATGTTCCTAATACTGCTGTAAAATATGTTTTGGTGCAGACCGATCCAGAGGGGAGAAGAGGCAAATGGATCGCAACCTTGCTAGAATACGATGTGGAAATAAAGCCTACAAAGCTAGTCAAAGGACAGGGGTTGGCGAAACTAATAGCTGAATCGAACTTGCATGCATTAGACATAAATCTGATCATTGCCATGACCGATGAGAATGAGGAAGGAACTTCAGTG
The DNA here is from genome assembly GCA_000404065.3 of Pinus taeda. Classification (NCBI taxonomy): domain Eukaryota; kingdom Viridiplantae; phylum Streptophyta; class Pinopsida; order Pinales; family Pinaceae; genus Pinus; species Pinus taeda. Next base: position 54,729 of record APFE030592557.1, on the reverse strand, counting down.
CAGGTATCCGAAATGTTTTTTTTGTCCCCATGGTATTCTGATATAATATATGTGCTGAAAAACATATCACCACTGCCCGACATAGCCAGAAACAAAGCAAGAACAGTTAAACTGAAAGCTGCCAAGTTTTGTATTTTGAATTCTACATTGTATTGGAAAGATCCCGGTGGCATTTTGTTAAACTGTCTAGTGGAAGAGGAGGCAAAGAAAGCCATGGAAGATTTCCACGAAGGAGAGTGTGGGGGTCATCTTTTTTGGAACTCAATAGCTAACAAAATTTTGAGAGCAGGGTACTAATGGCCTACTTTGTTTGCTAATGTGCATAATATGGTAAAGTGCTATCATAAGTGTCAAATTTTCGAAGGGAAACAGAAGTTACAACCTTTGCCACTCAAGCCTATCGAAGTGAGCGCTCCTTTTCAGCAGTGGGGGTTGGCTTTCATTGGGGAAATTCATCCCGCATCTTTCGGACAGCATAGATGGATCCTTATAGCCACGGACTACTTCAAAAAATGGATTGAGGCAGCACCTACCAAACAAGTGACGACCACGATAATCATTTCATTTCTCGAAAATAACATCTTGTCTCGCTTTGGTTGTCCCAACAAATTAATCATTGATAATGCAGCAGCGTTTAAATCAAAAAGGATGGTGGAATTTTGTCATAAGTACCACATAATTTTGGGTCATTCAACCGCCTATCATCTGCAAGGCAATGGGTTGGCGGAATCTTCAAATAAATCTTTGGTCAACATCATCAAGAAGCTACTGGAAATAAATAAGAAGAGTTGGAACAAGAGGTTGGTTCATGCGCTTTGGGCAGATCGGATCACTCACAAAAAATCCATCGGTATGTCACCATTTGAGCTTGTTTATGGAGTGGACACAGTATTTCCCGCTTCTCTTGCTGCCCCAATGATCAAACTCCTTCAGGAAGCTGGAAGTGAGGAAGATCCCATGCAGAGAAGGCTGAATCAAATGATCCACTTACAGCAAACAAGAGAAGAAGTCTTCAAGAACACATCCAAATTGCAGGATAAAATCAAGAAAATTTATAATAGAAAGGCAAGGATGGATAGGTTTCAGGTGGACGATGTAGTGCTGAAACGGGATGCAAGGAACGAGGAAAAAGGAAAGCACGGAAAGTTCAAAAATTTGTGGAAAGGTCCTTTCAAGATCCCAGCATACAGGGGTCAGAATGTGTTCCTTCTAAAGGAAATAAACAAAGAAGATTGTCCTGGAGGGCCGATCAATGGTCGGCTGCTCAAACAATATCACTGTTGATCTATGAACGTTGCTTCCACTGTCATTGTAAATACCATTTTTTTATTTCAGTTTGGTTTCAGTATGTACAGTCAGTTTTTGAGTTATTTCAAATCTCAAGTTTGAGTCAATTTCTTGGTCACTCCAGTTTTGTAAATAAGTCAGAGTCTTGTGCTGTTTATCAAAATGATGACTCCATAGCCCAATGGACTAAGAGGCACTGTCTAGCTCCTCCAGAGATCTGCTGTTCTTGGCACCTCTAAGGAGCTACCATCCCCCATTGGAGCCAATGTTAGAGTCGGCTTGGTCAAGCCCTCCGTCAAGGATCAAAACTCTCTATGCATTTCATGATTAGGTGTCCCGCTCCTCTCTTCCAGTTGCATTCCGCTAGGGACATGCCATGACCTGACGGAGGAAGTCATGCTAGTCAGTTTCCCTCATGTTTGGCCCATGCTGGTTCGGGTCTTGGTCCAAAATCAATAAAATTCATGATAGTCAAGGTTTGGTCCTATTTCAGGACAGAGTCATTTTAGGTCTAGGTCTAGAAATTCATCAATTTGGTCCTTGAAATAAAATGTCCAGAAACAAGCCATGCAGGCCAGAGGGAGACCTTATACACCTACAGTGCAGAAAGCTTCATCATCATCACAAGAGACATCGACTCTTCTCCAAAACTCTGTTTTGAAGAAAAGTCAAACAAGGTCAACCATGACAAATTTTCCAAAAAATCGATAGCTGATATTTTCAAATGCAGTCATGGATGTTAAAGCCAGAGGCCCAGTCACACAATCCCCACAAAGGAATGCCAAAAATTTCATCAAGAGAGCCAAAATTTTGAAGAAAATGGAAAAACAAAATGTTGTAAAAGTCAATGAAAAAGTGCAGAACACAAACATTAGAAAATGGGTTTTTAAAGAGGAAAAAATCAAATCAGTTTCTCTCAAGCTTATAAATACATATTGTGGCCCAAAGCAAAGCCATTGTGCCATTGGAGACTTAGAAAGACATTGCAAAGGTGGGAGAGTGAGATTGGTGAGCATTTGAGTGAGTGGGTAGGTGATTTGAGAAGCACGGCGCACACAGGCAGGAGCACGACGCATCCACCGCACATGATGCATACACAGCCAGTCCGACTTTGAAAAAATACACAGGCACGGCGCATATAAGGTGTGCAGCGCACTGGGAAGAGCGCGGCGCACACAGTCCAATAGTTCAAAACAAGGCAAGATCGTTCCAAGCTTTCGTGAAGCTCATCAAATCAAGAGGTAGGCTTTATGACACTTCTTATGCATCAATTTTATCAATGATATGGCGATTATAAGATGTTTAAACAATACCCAAAAGCACAAAGCCATCCATGGAATGATCACCAAGAAAAACAATAAATGGAGTTGCAAAATTGCGATGATGCCGCCAAGGTTCTGCTTCCCTTACCCTTGTCCCCTCATCCCTCATCATTCTCACCTCCCCTCCAACATGTTTCCTATGAAAATCATCCTAATTTCACCACTAAAAACCCATCCCCTATTTTGCAAATCAAGTTGGGCGACTGTGATAGTGCGCGGCGCACACACAAGGTGGCGCGGCGCACTCAGGGTGCGCGGCGCACTGGGAGCCCGGCCACATTGCAAAATTACCACTGGTGCGATGCATACCTAGCGCACGGCGCACAGACTTATAAGCCCAAAACACACTATATTTGCCCCAAAATTTTGTGAATGACCCTCAAGGTTGGAGAGGTAGCCCAACTACCTTCATCATTGGTGTTTAAACTTGAAAGGGGATGTTGTTATGATCACCATGAAATCAAATGCAAAATTTTTAAAGGTAAAACAAATATGATATAGAGAAAAGGTCAAGAAAGCTAGGGTTTTTCTATAGTGACTCTATCGTTAAAAGCATGCTCCTATCTAACCTCTATTAGCTAATTCCCTTGTAGCAAGTTCCCCTGATAATCACCCTAGCTCCATGCAATCGTATCCATTTGTCCCCTTTATTCCTATGGCTCAAAAAATCCAAACCATACCTCATCACCACCATACTCAAACACTCCCAAATCCCTGTCAATTTTTCCGGTTAAACCCCTATTCCTCTTTTCATCATTCCCCTTCTAAATTCCCCTGTTTAATTGTCCCCTTGGTGGAAGATTTGCAGAGCATCTATCAGTTCAGTGGATTCAGAGGGTAGCAAAGAAATTCAGGGTACAAACAGCAGCAATGGCATCGGAGACTTCATCAGATTACGAGGGGGAAACCCACAGTGATACAACTTCAGGAGATCAAGCTCCCCAGAGACCTAGGAGTGGCTGACATGTCAAGGATGAACCAAACACCCTCACTGAGTTGCAGGCATGCCCTCTTGCTATGTCTTGTTTCCAGCACTTTTCATGTTTCGAATTTTGTCAAAGGGTGGCAAATGTCAGGATTCATCATGAGTTGGCCCGCCTCTTTTCACTTCACCTACATGGAGGACAGTCTATCTTGGCAGGGGTCACTTTCACATTGACACCTAAAACCATATCAGTGGCAACAGTCATACCAAATGTTGGAGAACAGTGGCACAAGAAGATGAAGGTGGAGAGGGAGCTTTATGAGCCTTACATAAAAGTCAGTTGTTTGAGTCAGCTCACGAGATTTTTCCCATTCAAATTTCTGAGAGATGATTATGCTCCGCTCATGAGATTGATCATGAAATACTTCAGTTGCGAAGGGAGGTTTTCTCGCCTTTATGCCTATCACATCAGGTTACTCATGAACTTCACCAGGGTGTGTATGATGAACCTCCCATTCTTCATTTGCGGGAACATAGAGAGGATGAGGAAATTCATGCAGCACAAGACCCCTCGACAGCAGCTCAACAGTGTATATCACTTCGCTCTTATCCAGATTTTGGTGGACCATCAGTTGAGATTATAAGGCATTGCTTGGGAGGACTTCATCTCTCGTGACTTCTTTAGTGCTCCACAGGTAGTATCAGAGGCAAAACATGAGATAGGTGGTCCTTCTCATCAGCATGAGTGCCATGAGACCACTATGGTGCCTTTTTCCATCACGTATCAGAGAGGTTATCCGAAAGGCACCAGGCCTTTGTTTGTAGCAGCAAAGTGAGTGTTATCTCCACCCGCGGTGGAAGGGGCCTCGCTTCCGCCATCGACAACATAGTTATTTGACAAGGGCAAGGAGCCCATGCATGATGAGGGGCCTTCAGGTACGCAGGAGACCGGTGTCATCCTCATTCCGGATGAAGAGACAGAGGCAGAAAATGCCAAACACAGGATGACCATTCAGGAGCAGGACACAGAGATCAAAGACTTGATGATAAATTTTGAGAGGGCTAGATGGGTCATCAAGCATCTGGAGCAGAGAAAAAAATAGCAGGAAGACCAGCATGTGATCATGGAGCTGCAAAACATCTGTGAGGATCGTCTAACTGCCCAGCAGAGGAGGATTGAATTTACTTCATTGGAAAAATAGGCTATGGATGATCATGAGTCTATTCTTGAGAGAGTCAACATGCACCTGGAAAAAATGTTGAACAAGGCCGAAAAAGACAAAACACTGCTGAGACACAGCTCATCATTACAGGGCACGAAACTTGGGTTTGAGAGCCCGAATAAGGAGTTTGAAAGCAAAACTGAGGAAGGCCACAAAAAGGGCAAAAGAGAAAGATAGGCTCAGGATCTTGGCTGAGGCCTCCTTGATTCAGCAAATCACCCCATAGAGAACTTCCAGCCCAAATCTCAAAAAATTTGGGCAAATTTTGGTCACAGGGAAAATTTTGGGCGAAAAACAGGGATTTTCTCCCTGTGCGTCATGCACCTTGCGCGACGCTAAACTTCTAGCACTCCAATCGAGAAAAGGTTTACATTTCTGGATTTAGCATCAAAAAATACATCTACTGGTGTCCGGGCTAGAAATTTTGATAAGTTTTGGGTCTCCTAAAGGTCAAAAAACACCCAAAAATGGCCTTTCTGCCACTTTTTGGACACACAAAAAGCAGTCTTGGGAGAATGAAGATTTGGAGAAGCAAATGAGCTTCACATTCAGAAATTCTAGTGGGGTTAGAAAGTAGACAGGCCAAGCTTTCCAACAAGCCCACTTGGGCACATTTTGGACACCTAGAAGTGCCCCAAAATAGGCTTCAAAGTAGCACAATGCATAGAGAAAGGGCACGCGGCGCACAGAGGAAAAATTGCCAATTTGTTTCCGTTTCGCGAAATTTCGGTTTGCGACTTCTCCAAGTGGGCCTGCTCATCTACACTCAGTTTGTTTTGGCACCAAAGGTGGCATTTAAAATGTTTTTGCTCTAGATTGGCTTTTATCTAAGTGGCGAAGGAAGGCAAACGGTCACCCCAAAGCCAAATGTCATATTTGCAGCGCTGCACCTATAGCTGATGGTTGGCTCTCCATCTCCATTTCGAAATGATTTGAGTAACTTCCCAACCCCTGGGTATTCTATCTCTTCCTCACACATTCTATATATTGTATGAAAGTTATTTACAAAGGGTTGGTTGGCTTGTAACTTCTGGGAGACTGTGGGAAAGAAACTTTGTTTCTGCATTGTATATTTTTACAGAGAATTAATGAAAGGCAGTAGCTCTGTTTCATGAGATTCCTATGGTTGCGAGTATAGCAAGTGTTTCTCTTATGTTTCATATGTATCTTATTATGTTTGTATTCCATTTTGCATTTATTTCTGGTGAAATTTTTCGAGTGAGATCAGGTAGAATTCAATTCTAATTGCTCTACCTGTGGGAAAAATTCATATACAGTGTTTATTCTTCTGTTTGAAAAGGATTCATCTCCTATGCCCTTTTCAACTCCTTAATCATTCTCTCCATTCCTTTGTTATGTTCCATAGTTTCATTTCGTATCCATTTCTGGTGATATTTTTCGAGTGAGATCAGGTAGAATTCAATTCTATTGCTCTACCTGTGGGAAAATTTCATATACAGTGTGCATTCTTCTGTTTGAAAAGGATTCATCTCCTATGCCATTTTCAAATTCTTAATCAATCTTTCCATCCCACCACATTTTAAAAATAAATTTCTATGCTTTCAGCCTACCTTGCCTCACGAAATGATATGTGCCTTCATTTTTAGTTCTCTATTCATTTGAGGTCCAGTGGTCCCATAACATCCCATAAATATAGTCATTCATAAAAATCACTCCTTTTTTTCACTTTCACTTACTAGCCTAAGACAAATAGTTCGTTTGAAAGTAATCTCAGTCATTCTCGTTCATCTATTCACTGAGTGTGACCTAGAGAGAGCCCTCTCCTGTTCTGGTAGGGCTAGCTACCAAACTGAGCGTGGTTTGTGGTTACCTTGAATTTTTCCTTCCTTCAGCCTGAGGCAGTTTTAGGTGCTAACACAGCTTGTACAGAGTTCCAATCTGAACTCCCTGCATCAATACCAGTGCTCCTCGAACCATCTTGCAGGTATCCTTCTCGAACACTGTCTTTACACCTGCATCATCCAACTTGCTTACAGAAATCAGATTTCTGGCCAGTACAGGAATATGCAGAACACCTGGAAGGGTTCTAACCCTTCCAGCTTGAAACTTCAACTTTACTTTTCCATGACCAATGATTCTAGCCTTCCTATCATCTCCTAAGAAGACATCACCACCATCGTATTTCTCATACTCGCAAAACCACTCTCTATGGGGAGTGAAGTGAAAGGATGCACCTGAGCCAATTAACCATGCCTCATGATCTACATGTGTACTTGAAGAAGCCAAGTACACATCCCCACCTTCATCTGAGGTGGTTTTCGCCTCTGCAAAAGGAGCATCATCAGATCCCTTTCCTTTATCAGGAGCTTTAGATTTGCACTCCCTTCTGAAGTGCCCTTCCTTTCCGCATTTCCAGCACACCACCTTTATACGTTTTCCTGGAGATTTAGATCTCCCTCTAGATTTAGATCTCCCATTCGATGACTTATTTTTGTTTCTGTTCTGGGACCATCCTCGTATAGACAAGGCATCACCATTCTGTTTGTCCATATTTTTTCGTCTCATCTCCTCCGTCAGCAAGGCTGAGACTATTTCATCAAACTACAAAGCAGTTGCATTGCTACCTGTTGCAATAACCAGACTATCCCATGAATCTGGTAGAGAACAAAACAAATTGATGCACTTATCTTCATCTGAAATTTTAATATCAACAGATAATAACTGACTTACCATAGTATTAAATGCATTCAGATGCTGTGTCACCGAGTCTTCATCTTTCATCCTCAGATTATACAGTTTTTTCTGTAGGAACAATTTATTCACCAGAGACTTAGATTGGTACAAAGTCCCTAACTTGACCCACAAAGCCTTAGCCATAGCTTCCCTTGATACATTCAACAATACTGAATCTGAGACATAGAATCATATTGTGCTCATTACCTTCCGATCCAACTTATTCCATTCTTCATCAGACACTCCCATTGGTTTAGTACTCGGATCTACCACAATCCACTAATCTTTATCTATCAATAGATCCTCCATCTTGAGTTTCCATAACTCAAAAATTTGACCGTTAAATTTCTCGATCTCTATCTTTCCACTGCTCGCTATCGTCTTTCACCACTAGAATCGATCCTGCAGATCTCCCACTAAACAGGGTCTACCATTGGCCCAAGCAAAACCCCATAACAACAAAGGCAGCCCCTTGAAGCCAAAACATCTCTCATACCAAATGTAGGTTTTAACCCCGTACGGAAATTACCTGTGTACTAATTCTAAAACACATAAAATAAACAATGCAAGAGCATAACACATAAAACACATACACACAAAGATTTTCCCCTGGATCCCAAAATCGGGACTACCAGATTGATTTTTCATTATGTTCCTTTTAATGTTACAATACATTTATATGCATGCCAAAGCATCCAATACCATGGACCAAAAAACCATTGCGCCCAAAACCATGTTCTAAAACCATGCACAAAACCATATGTAGGTTCGTCCCTCCTAATATAGGGTCCCAAAAATTTCTCCACGGGGCGGTGCCCCGAACCCCATAAAGGGGGGAAAATAACCCCCTGTGACCCCCCCTCTATGCAATCAACACAACAAAGGGGGGCCTCCACCCCCCCTCCAACCACCTAGTTAACTAGGGTATGGAAAGAATATAACACAACCCAACAATTCCAATGTGTATTTTAAGCCATGAGATGCATGTCAAAGAATGGGCAGACCATCACGAAGAGATGAATTTCCATTACAACCTCAAGTATCCTTACAACCATTTGAAAAATGGGCGATTGATTTTGTTGGGGAAATTTAGCCCTAAGGGAAGAAGACTGGTGTGCCCTATATCATCACCGTGACAGAATATATAACCAAATGGGTGGAAGCACAACCGGTTAAGGATTGTACAGGGCTATAGCAGCAAAGTTTTTGTTTGAGTATGTCTTAACCAGATTTGGTTGCCCGAAAGTGTTGATGAGTGACATAGGTACACACTTTCTAAACGAATCAATCAACATGTTAACAGAAGAATTCCAGGTCTATCATCAGAATAGTACACCATATCACCCAAAGGCCAATGGAACTATTGAAGCCTTCAATAGGATTTTTAGAGAACATGCTAACAAAGTTCTACAATGCGCAACGAAATGACTGGGATGTGTGCGTACCTGTAGTAATATGGGTGTACAGGACTACTTGCAAGAAGCTGACAGGACAAATGATGTTCATATTGGTATGTGCTGTCGAAGTTGTAATGCCAATGGAGTATATTGTGCCTAGTCTGCATATAACATCTCTCACAAGTATGGTGGATCACAAGGCCTTGCAAGAACAACTCGCATAGCTAATGGAGCTCGAAGAGGATCAATTTTTGGTAGGATTTCATCAGCAAGTACATAAGGAGTGTGAAAAATCATGGCACGATCAGCACATCAAACTTCGCACGCTTAAGGTAAATGATCTTGTCTTTGTTCACTAAATTTTCGGGTAAATTTCAGATGCATTGGCTGGGACCATATATTATCGAAGTGATTAAAGACGGAGGCGTAGTTCAACTCTCAAAGCTGAATAGAGAACCTCTTCTAGGAAGAGTGAATGGGAGGCAATTGAAGCTGTATATAGGGGATCCTACGCAATGAATATATGGTGGCAAGATAGTATTATTACTCTAGGAAGTTGCAAGGGAGCGTGAGACTATAAACTACACTGCCCAGTTTAGAGGACTACGTAGTAAGTCGGCTACGTGGAAGATAGTGAAGTTTAAACCTAGGAAGTTGCACCATGTAGGGAGGTCTCGCACAACACAATAGACAATTGACCATTGGAGTCATTGTTCATGATTGGATAGTTAGAAGACGATTAAGAGGAGTGGGCTGGCAGCATTTAAGACAAAAATATTTGAACATTTGCCACCAAAACAGCATTAATTGTTAAAATTTGGTGGGAACAGTCAAATTTGAATTCAAAACCGCCTATAAATTTTGCATGTTGGCCCAACAGAGAACACCTTGCACCCTTAGAGTTGTTGTTGAAATTTTCTTTCTATCGCTCATGATCCGAGCATTTTGGGAGGAATTCTTCACACACACACATTTCTCTTGAAGCCTGTGAGTTGTTTATGGAGAGGATGACTGTCACCAACCCCGCCGAAGCCCTGAGTTTGGAAGCAGCTGTATCTGACACTCCAGGACCATAAATATCTAGTGTAGAGTTTACAGTTGTGGTGCCCATGGCGCCAAGGTCACCAAGGCCAAAACAGACCATGGCAAAAGACAAACAACCTGCCATGAAAGAAAAGCAACTTGTAGTAAAGGAAAAGGAGAAAAAGCTAGTGCAGGTACGTGCTTCCCCAAGGAAGCATATCGCGACACCACAAAAATGAAATATAAGTAGCCAGGGAAAGATAAGCAGAAGGTAGTAGACCTTGAGGCAGAAGAAGGCCAGGGAATGGAAGATATTGACGCTGAAGGCATGGAACCTATAATGAAGCTACCTGGGTATATCCCTCCGAGAAAGGAAAAGGCAAAGATTACAAAGGACCTAGACTCTAGGAAGTTCACCATCTCCACACCCCTGCTACCTGAGTAGGTTCCTTTTGAAGGTTGGTGGATTGCGTGAATCCCACTATTAAAGATGGATGACTGGGACCTCGCAAATCAAGATAAGTTCCGACACTTAGCGATGGAAAAATACATGAAGAGAGTTTATTATGAAGAAACAAGTGTTATAGTGTTGGAAATGGAGGAATGGGTCCACGGTGTCGAGCAATCATGGTTTCTCAACTTGCTATGGGTGCCACATTGCCACCACACCCCCATTAACACAATTTGTGTGCGCCAACTGCTTACATTGGTGCATGATGGGTGCTTATAGCTAGGAGGGCCTATACCCATCATAGATATGCTCATTCACTGGATTACGCACCTGCCATATGAAGGTATGAACCCGACCAAGGAGTTCGGCAGTTAAACGGGGGAGAAGGACCTTGCAGAAAGAATGAAGAAATATTAAGAACTTGTAACGAAGTCGTGCGTGTATTCAATTTTATCTATCTTAGACCCTATATTTCAATTGTCCACGTAGATATTAATAGGAAAGGTGATGAGGAAATGTCGCGCGGATGAAGTTCTGGCACTCGTAGTGTGCCTAGATACACAGTACGTGAAGGGCATGCAATTCAATTAGTCCAGATACCTCTGTCAGGAGTTCCTCGCGAACTACCAAGAGGTCCTGGATGAAACCAAGTCATTTCACTACGCTTGGTTATTGATGTCCATTGTGCTTGCCATGTGGGAATTTCTAGAGGACAACCAGTTTCCTCCTCATGAGGAAGGATTGCCAGAGGCAACTCAATTCGCCTCCTTATGGGCTACCGAGGACCCCACACAGATCACATAGATGAAAATCTTTTGGGTCCTGAAGGAATTGAGTCTCCGCATGGCTATTAACCATTGTCAATGGTTTTCCCCAACCTTGTGCATGCAGCTGTCAGCCTATGCAACATTCAAGGCTGACTTCCACAGGGTGTATATCTAGGCGTGGAAGGATCCAGCACAAAAGTGGAATGACTTGCCATATTTGGTAACAGAAATGGATGTACAAGAGGTGGTAGCAAGATGGCCTACAGAGTGGCACGCCCCTTAAGATCTTGCTATTGGGCCAAGCACGGGTGCAGAGAGTGCTTCCGTGAAGAAAAGGAAGGAGGTAGCTAAGCAAGCTATGCAAAACCTAGTTGCGTAGAAAAAGAAGGATGTTGTAGAGAAGGATTGTGTTGAGAAGGAAAACACTACCAAGGAGAAGGGAGAATAGGAGCAGCGTGAGTCCTAGAAAGATGACAAGTCACCTTCACCGGAAACAGAAATAGAAGAGCTTACAGGACAAGGCGGTAGAGGCGAGGAAGGGCAATGCACCCCTTTCATTCTGAAAAGGCATGAAATGGAGCAGTAAGGTGGATCATGGAAGAAGTAGAATGCTCATAAAACACAGGTTGATCCCATGGTGCTCACAGAAAGCGATCTAGATGAGGTTGGTGATAAAGTCAGGGACACAGCAACAGAAATACTGCAACAGTTTGAACAATAGTACATGCATACATTGGGAGGAGTTCAGAAGGATCTTCACGAGTTGCAGCTCCAAGCAACCAATATCCAATAAGATGTTAGGAAGGCGAGCTGCACACAAGGAAAAGAAATTTTGGCATGGGGTAAAAGTACAGTCGCAGAGATGGCCTAGTTGTAGGATGTGCGAATCTTTCCCTTACCAAAAGGTTCAGTCTGTGCCGACACCTAGGAACATTGTGCCCTCCTTGACAAGGTCACAAAAATGGGCTTGAACCTTTCTATGATATCACTTGAGTCACTACATGCATTATTACAGGGAGTTGTGGAAGAGCTTCGCATCAGGGAATGACGAGCACTCAGTGTTGTCAGTGAAATAAAAGTCAATAATCAACAGTTGTTTGCAGAAAAGATGCAGGTTCTGAAGGAGAGGGAGATATTATAGGCACACAGTTCACAATTGGAGTTAGCAGTCGGAGAGGCATGCTAGATAGTGCCAGAGCTTCATATCCCCGAGGATGCACAACTAGAAGCAAAGATCAAAAAACTAGCTGCTAGTGTGCACGAAGGCAAAGCTAAGGTTAACTAAGTTTAGTTTGAACTCAACATGAATATCACCAAGTTGCAATTAAAGTTGCAGCCCGCGACTCCATGGGAGCTCTGGGAGCACCACGGAGCTGTGATCAAGGAAGGAATGGCCACTCTGGATGCCATAGTTGCTGACTGCACAACATTATTTAGGTAAGCCATGGAGTTGGTAACAAATCTACAAGAGGATTCGAACCTATAGACACTGAATATAGAAATAAGGGAGCTGCAGTGATAGTACAATGAGGTCAGGGAAACTGCGTACTCCATTGCACCAGCGCAACGCCTAGCTAAATTACAGGAGGGAAATCAGCTCCTAGCATAGGTAGAGGAAGAATAGAAGAAGGAGGCCTTGCTAAAGGCCAGGTTGCAGACATGGTTGGAAGAGTCTTAGAAAGTCACAACAACCATCCAGGATAAGCTTAAAGGCTTACAACAGACACAACAGACAATGAGGTTGGCTACAAAAGGACCAGCTACTGAAAAGTTAGTGGAGGAATTCAAATTGGCATCTACGCAGAGCACTGCTGAGGTTACAATAATCTAGGTGGAGTTGTGGGATCTTCGCAACAAGATCACATCGCTAGTTATTGAGAGATTAAATGGGTGTATTAATTCTCCTGCATCTAATTTCAATCTGGGATAGTAAACACGAGTTGTGCTCTGCTTTCTAAATTCAATTCTTGGTTAGAGCTTTAATGTTTCCTTTATAATGATCAGCTAAGTAATAGAACACGCAAATGCTCATAAACACACAACTTCAAAAAGGAAATCAATCCATCTTGCTAACACAAGCAGAATCAATAATCAAATTCAACTTAAAGACTTGAAATCTCTATAAACTTAACCTATTCTGTTTTTGGACTGGAATATGGACTCAAGAGAAGGCCTAACTCTTTACCACAGATTCTACTTTGATAAACTTATGAAATCAAATTCCTAATTAAATAGACTCCACACATCAACTCAACAGTTTTAAAGTTACATTCGAAATCCAAACTCTAAGTCTATTTTCAAGAATAAATCAGACAACTATGAATTTCAATAAGACACACAAAACTGTACTTGGGAGGCTATGCTTTAGTTGCATTTAACATGAATCAAATCTCAAACTAAGCTCAAGCAAACCTACTTAAGACTTCAGCAAACCAACACTCTATCTTCTTAATGAAAGAGGTAAATCACACTGTTGATTGCAACCTTAACTACTTAGAAATCTAGCAAGCACACATTGTACTAAGGCAATGCTATTATAATTTACCTCAAGCTGGAAACTAAGATTTCAACCAAAAGTATCTAGATTTATCAAATTCTAGACTACAACACTGCACTCAATCACTCAAAACAAGGTAAAAGGAATCACACTGAAATCTAAATCACTCAATTGAACTTTCAAAATCAATCTGTGAACTTTATTAAAGAAACTAAGAATCTATCTTTCATCAATTAAATGAGAAACAAGACTAAATTATCCTATGATAATTTAAGCTATTTCAACTGAAAGGAATGCTCCTATGGTAACACACATTCATGAAAATGATTAAAGGAAAATCAAATGAATTAATAATGAAAAATGAGTAATACAATTTCTATCTGTAATTAACTAAAATTCACTCAATCACACACTATCAATTAGGCTCCCTATTCTACACAACAAAATCCACACATATCAATCCTTACTATATCAATGAATTACATTCACTTCAGCATACGAGGGGTGCGTTTTGTGTTTTCAACAAGCGACCAGCTCACGACAAGCATTCGATTCACATCACAATTAGGACAATACAACTCGTTGCTTTGTAAAAAAGAGTATGACTCAGTATCAAAGGTAGGCGCACACATCTCTAAGATGCACACAAGAACTACACATTCAGATTTCTAAATTGAAAGGTCTGAAAATGCATACAATGGTTAGCACACTGAAATCATTCCAAATCAATGAAAGTCTCCACGCAGTGCATAAATGATTTAATAGATAAACCAAAAACAAATGAGAAGTAGCTATAATTGACACATGACTATGCTTCCTAAAAATTAATACAAAGATATTCCCAGATCATGGTGGGCCCGGCCACACTTGGGGAAGCTTAACTACTTACAGAAAAACGGAAAGCTTAACACATCTAATTCACGAACTATAACAAACCATCAAGTGAATCGATCTAATCTTAATGCATGGCCATAATAACATTCTTCAATTTAAAAATAATATGTTTGGACATAATACTTCGATGATACAATGAAAGTATTCGCTTTTTCTCACTAACTCCCTAGCTATTACTAGACCATACATAGCAAGTCTAACGACTTGGCTAAATTAATATTCCAAATCATATCACTAGAATGACCCTGTTATACTTAGCATAACAAATCTTCAACTAATCCCAATACTGGCATAGGATTAGTTTAGGGAGGATGGTGAAGATCTTCATCATGGCCGATATTGAACTCGTTCGATCACAGCTGTGGGTGGCTCAATCATCTAGAAGCATGTGACCTATTCATCCTTTATAGTGTTGAGTACCAATCTTGAAGTGGTTGTTAAGTACAAAAATGGTAAAACATGGATTGTGGACAAGCACTCACCTGATCTTAACCTGCTCATGTTGCTACAATACTCACACTCAATCATATTGATTAGTTAGCTCATTAGGAACAACTTAAATTCACTTAAACTTAACCAATAAATAGTAAAATGATACAAATGAAATGCTTTACCTCATGGCAGGATTTTGACAGTTTTAGGACAATGAAAGTGATAGGAGAGTAGGTATAGGAGTAAAAAAATGACAAAAATGGAGGTGGGGAATAGTGGAATTGGGGAAAAAACAGAGACCAACATCCTCCCATGCCTATTTGGATGCATGTCCTCATGTATCTATTACATCCACAAAAAAGGAAAAGTGCACCAAATGAAACGAACTATGGTCAAAGACTAGTAGTCTTAACCAACACTTCTACCCTGTGTTTAATCGGTGGGGAACATTTCTTGAACTAGAGGGCTAACCCCTGTGCACTCAACCTTTTAATGGGCCAATACCTCGATGATCTCCAACACAGTAGCTGCTTTTTCTTCCTCTTCAGTTCATCATTATGGGCATACAACCTCAGATTGGAGTCTCTCACCTGGTCATTAATCTCCCTGACATAATGAAATAATATTTTATACTTATTAGCTTGCTCTCTGAGTTTAGCAATCGTCTTATGTAGTTTGACAAGTCGGATCTTCAGATTTTCCTCTGCATCAAATGTGGGAGCCCTAGTAGGTGTTGTCGACTACTGAGATGCACTAACTTCAAGCGATATCCCACTGCGTCCTCTTGGAGAAGAAAGATGTTGACTCATCTTAGTAGCACTCCTACTCACTGATGGTCGAATGAGAGATAATGTTTCTAAGTCTCGTGCAATATCCACAGGGATATTTGCTTCAGATGTGGTCATGGGGGCTCTTTCAAGGACACTTCGAACTTCTATGCATCAAAATTAGGAGATGAAGAAATGTGAACACGATCAGAACTTGTTCCTTTAGCCATAGATTGTTGGGCTTGAGCCATACTATGCTGCTACACTGCTGATACTTCGGATTTCATGCAAACTGGGCGAAGGTGGGTTTGTGGTGATAATCTCCCATTTTGCTCAGCACCTACATTCAATTACAATTTCACTCCTGCTAGTTCGTTTTTGCCTCTCTATTGCTCAATGACTCTGTACCCTTGGTCTCGGATGTCCCTCATATTTAAAGACTTAGATGAATGATCACATAATCATCATGATTAATTAGAAGCCCGATACTAATAGTGTAATGATGATCAACCCATATGTAACTGGTGCAGAGTGTTAACATCATGTCCGAACGAGAGTCAGCACACACATACTCATGATTTCTAGGAGGTGTCATGAGGTGATGATGAAGCAAGGACATGGGAGTGTATCATTACATAGTGTGGTAGGAATGTAGGCGACTGTGGGTTCATGTCCCATCGGGTGTTCCAGAATGTAGGCGATGTGGGATTAGGGGATGGAAATGTTAGGAAGATGTCGAATAGGATTATGAGCAGAATTTAGAATGAGGGATAGGTTTAGAAGTGCATTTACACAACATGCATTTTAACTATTCATTAATCAAATTCAAGCAAATAAAAGTGCATACCTGAGCCACTTAAAGTAATAGTGATTTCGTGGAGATTTCATTTTTTTGATGTTGCGCCCAAGTATTTTAATGAAAATGATGTTGACAGGGATAATGTTGATGCTGCAACTATGCGCGGTGGTCAATATTCTAGAAATGAAATTCAAATGACAGGATCTTTGATTTTTAAAAGTTAGGTATAGATCCTGTGGATTAGTCCTTGTACATATCAATCAATAGAGACAATCATCTTTAACTGATAGTAGAGATGAGTACTAATTGTGAAACATTATCATATAAGGAAAACATAATCCCTTCATGATTCCAAAAAGTCTTTTTCAAAACACAACTATTATAGTAGATTTGCAATTTTATAGAGTATGGTAAAAAGATTGCTTAAATGTAGAGTATGGAATACATAATTTCAACATCCTCTTACTCGATGCCATATAATACGCTGATTATTGCTCTTTAGAAAAGCCTATTTATCATCGCATGGATATTTAACTAGGCCTAGAGTGATAATTGCCTGGGGCATTTCTTATTTAGGGAGCTGGAAATGTTCAGAAAGAGAGCTCCAAGGGGGCTTCTTTTCTGTAATTATTCCCTTGGGCCTGGAAAAGAGTAAGTCAATGCCCAAAGGATCCTTAAAATAACACTACTTTATTGTTTTAGTGAGCCTAAAGTAGTTTGTGCTCGTGGCATTCATGTTTAGAGAGTCTGAAGGCCTCCAAAGAAGACTCCACACGTTCCTTTTCCATAAGTAATCTACCAGGCCTGGATAAAAGAATAAACTTGCTCCTGGTGAATTCCTCATTTATTCTACATGGGCTATGGGGAGAACCACCTGTAGATATAAAAAATAACAGCCCATTGGTTTATATATCTAATCTATATATATATATATATATATATATATATATATATATATATATATAATATATATATATATATAAGTAAATATAAAGAAATTAATCCACTGAACCAGCAAAGGGCTGGTCATTTGCATGAATCAGCTCCAACCCTAGATCTTTTCGTACTTCCTACAAAAATTCACCATGTCAAAGTGGTTTGTGATAAACTTTAAGCCAATGACCATTTACTACAAAAGAAGTCCTATCATCATCAATAGTACAAATACGAACTGAACCGTTATCAAAATCTTCCTGTACTTCATACAATCCTAAACATCAGGTAGAAAATTTACCTTTAAAATGCTTAAACTTACTATCATATAACAAGTCCCAATCACCTGGGCAAAAGACTTTCTTCTTGATAAATTTTTCATGCCATCGAGCTCTTTGGTTCTGCACCAATGTGGCTCTATGGTAGGCATCTTGTTGTGTTTCGTCAAGTTCATTCAATTTCATCAGCCTCTGCTCTTGAGATTCATTTAGATTCATGCCAAACTGAGTAGCAGTCCTGAATGTTTTTACTTGGAACTCAATGGGCAAGAGCACTTGTTTACCATAGACTAACTCATAAGGTGTGTGTCCTATCACATTTCTCCAAGTGATCCTATAAGCCCATAGTGCCTCCAGTAACTTATTCGCCCAATCCATATGATGCAATTGAATAGTTTTGTGAGGATGGATTCCAAAACTTCATTCGTGGACTCCACTTGCCTGTTAGCCTGGGGGTGGTAAGGAGTCAATTTGCGATGCTTAATTTGATACTACTCTATCAGTGCCTTGACCAACTTTGATGTAAATTGTGTACCTTGGTCTGTGGCGATTTCATGAGGCACACTGAATCTCGTAAAGATGTCCTCGAACAAAAATTCTACTACTACCTTTTCAGTGGCAACATACAGCACTTTAGCCTCCACCCACTTGGTGACATAGTCACTGCACACCAATATATATTTTTTTTCTTCTTTGACATTGGGTAGATGGGCCCTACGAATTCCAATTCCCACTTCTCAAAAGTTTCAATGGCGATTTGTAGTTGAAGAGGCATTTCATCATAGGTAACTCATCTCCCCATCTATTGGCAAGCATCACCACTCAAAACAAACTTCTTGGTGTCTTTAAAAAGTGTAGGCCAATAGTATCCAGTACAAAGAGCTTTGTATGCAGCCCTTTTATCAGAAAAATGGCCACCATAAGGCTTGTTGTGACTGGCTTTCAGCACGTCATATTGTTGGCTTATGGGGGCCTAACCCAGGTTCGAAGTTATTTAGCCAAAGAAATCCCTACACTACTGTCCCTTTTAGCATTAGCCTACGGAGCGCTGATTGAAGTCTCACCCAAAGAAGTATGGGGGGATGTTGGAACCAAGTTTCCGCACCCTTGAGATGACTAAGATGTCGACTTAGTCCAACTATGTCTGCCTTCGTGTAGGTCATTTTGCGCACTTTTCTAACCTTCAATACCTTCGTGATCTATTATAATTGTCTTTCATGCAGCCCTAACCAGGGGCTGAGATGCTTCGTGCTGCTTATGGCAGTGAACTGTACTAATTCCCCAAACTACACCGCGTATCTTACTTATCTTCTTAACAGATCTTAGTTAACTTCGTGTAAAAGGATATTCTATCTTGCAATCACTTAATCAATACAATTATACACATTTGTGCATCATATAAGTATTAGAAGTGAATTTCATACCAAGATAATAGATGCATAAACGGGAAATAAATACAAAGAAATAATAGGAAACTTCTATTTATTAATACTTCCAACTTTTACAGACTTGACTCGCCTTGCGCACTCAGCTACAAGGGTTTGCGCACTCAGTTACGGACTACTAGGCCTCTGCACACTCAGCTGCAGAGCCTTCTCCTACTCTACGACCTTAAACTAGACTTTACACTTTAGATATGACTCAACTCTTCATCCTTATCATGATTGATGTCTTAACTACTTAGAGCCTCGCTCTATTTATACAATCCCATGGCCCGTGGACCATTTGTAGATCTCTACAGATGACATTACAGTAAAAAAATGAAGGGAAGACAACCCTATGACTCTTTTACAAACTATGCGCTCCGCGCCCATAAAATGCAGAGTCTTTATATCAAAATTACAACCTTTGACCAAAATCTGGACTCTAAGCCCCAAAACTTCCCTTGGGGGATCCCGCACCCAATAGGCCCCCAACACAAACATCATGACTCACACTCGAGTCACTCTGTCGGTGTGGAGATCTTTGTGCAAAGACATCCCAACTCTATGAGTCTATTTGGCGTGTCTTTCTTAATGCACATTAGGTGCATGGTTGCCAAATGTGGGAACTTCTCATGGTCCATGAGATCCCAATCCTCAAACTTCAGCACGGGCACTCGTCCCAAGTGTTCTCCTTCAAAAATAATGTCATTAGGGAGTAGTGGAGTCTACAGAGAGCTCTTGCTCTCATCTATATCTTTGGGTACCTTTGATTTACCCTTCCACGGAGGAACATATGCGGGAAGCCTAGTAAGAGGATCCACACCCTAGGTTTCAACGTCCATTTCTACATCCTCCTCCTCAAACAGGATTTCTTCAAACTCTTCCTCCTCATCGGCCTCCAAATTGATAGCGTTCCCCTTTTCTTCCATGGTAAGCCTAGTCCTCAACGGGTTTCTAGGTGATACGTGCATCGGTACCATGTCCTGCTTGTCTTTCTTTGGTCTTGGCATGCGCGGCGATTCAGGGATTTCTATGACTATCCCAACACTTTCTGGGTTTTCAAATTTCGTAAGGGCCTATGTAGCTTCCTCGATGGTCACTACTCCAGTATTCAAGGTTTCATTAGGTGTTTCCATAGTGTGATTCCACAATTCTCTCAATGTCTTGGGTAATTTATCAAGTAATGAATTCACCTTCAGAAGATCAAAAAAGTTTGTGTTCATGAATGTTTGAGTGCAGAAAAACTTAGTTCTCAAATTTCCAAGTGGTGTTTGCTAGAAAATCCTTTGTAATTTACAGTGCCTTTTGAATTTTAATTCAACTGTTCCCCCCACATTCGGTCCATTAATGCTCGATTGGCGGCAGATTTTCAAGAATATAGCTCATAAAGTTTTCCTTAAATGCCTGTCGCCCGCTCCATTTGGTCTCAAACCAAGCATCACATCAAGAATAGTGACTGTAACGGTCACTTTCCATCCGACCTGTGCGGAAGCACAACCACCCTCACATTGTCACGAACCCTATGACACTTTACTACTGCACGTAGTCCTGACATCGCGCAACTCTTGGGAAAAGTAGTTTATAGTCTCGCGCCTCCTTTCATCTGCCTAGAGTGCTAAGACTATGCTTCTGTCGGCTAGTCAGATGGTCGAGCCCCTTATGTATGGATTCAAATGACTACCATTGACTTTCCGGGGAATAGCTGTACATTTAACTTTACCAACTACACTGCGCCACCATATGTGATCTCCTTAATGACATACGATCCCAGCCAATGCATTTTGAGCTTCCCCAGGAATTTATCAAACTTACTATCATACAACAACACCAAATCATTAACCTTGAAGATGCACAACTTAATATGTCAATCGTTCCAAGCCTTTCACACTGCTTTTGGACCTGCCAGTGAAATCCAGCCAAAAATCGTTCTTCCTCGAGCTCCTCCAACTGCGCGAGCCTCTCCTCCAGGGCTCTGTGACCTTTCATACCTATGAGCACTTCTATGTGCAAAATAGGCACGATTTATTCCATGGGAATTATGATTTCCACTCCATAGACAAGCCTAAAAGGTGTCTATCCCATAATTTTCTTGCATGTCATCCTATAAGCCCATAATACTGCATGTACGCGTAGGTCCCAATCACTTCGCTGCACATTGCATACCTTGTTTAGCGCATTGCATACCTTCTTTAATGCTTCTGCGTGTAGAATATTTTCCGCGATTGTTCTTCTTGCATAATGTCTTTCCAATGTTATAAGCCATCTATGATCTCCCCCCACCCAACACATGCTTATTGACCATGTATTTCAGCGCGGAGTACATGTGCATCCACGTAGGTTGTTTTCCATATGCCTGTGCCCACTTGGCCAAGTGCGCGCGCAGATCATCATGCCCATTGTACTTGTCTATCAGTCTCACCCTAGGCTTCCCAAATCATGTGCACAACATTTTTCTACATTCGCACTAGTCGTCAAGGATCCCTTTGTGCATACCCCACCATCTTGTGGGTGTAGCATGCAGTACCCAATCCAAGGCCTGGAATCATTTCTTTTCCAGCACTTCTCTTCCATATTTATCCAAGAAGGTATCTACCTCACTTAAACCATCATAAGTAGGCAGGTCTCTTACTTCTGTCGATACGAAGCACAACGACCTTGTCATCATATTACAATTCAGTGTAGTTACCTCATGTAACTGATTATGCCATCACTCTATTTCCTCATCTGAATCTGAAGTACAAGAGCTTTCGCGTTCCCATGCAATCTGCCCATCCACGATGGGATTCACCTAGTCTTGGTCTCATGCTGTTATCTTATAGATGCAGTCCAAATCATCATCACTTTCATAGTTGCGCACCGGCTCTGTATAGCGCGATCCTTCAGTAGGGTCTAGGGGTACAATTACGCACAGTGACTTCTTTTCAAAAATCATCTTGCACTTCTTCAAATTGATTGCCCCATTCATGTTAATGGCCCAGTCAATTCCTAAGGGCGCAAGGTAGGGATTGCTATCATCAACAATATCTATCACTTCAAAATCAACCAGCGTGCTTGCTCCCTCAATATCCATAGTTATTCCCATAAATTGCCCCATAGGTATTATTTTCTGCTGGTTTGCCATCCTTAGCTGAATTGGAGACCACTACAGCGTAGGTCACCCCATTTTATCCCATGTCTTCTTTGGCAGAACATTTGCATCTGATCCCAAATCTAGAATTACTTGGTCCATCTCATATTCTCCAATCTGCATGGTTAGTCTCATCTCTCTTCTGGTTCTTGTCTTATTCTTTCTAACCTTCTACACTACATGTGGTTCTCCTGGCATGGTCCCAGTGCATCTGTTGATGAGTTCCTATAACCCTTTCACCGCCTTACTGTTGCACAGTAACTTCATACACGTTTCCAAGAATGTTGTGAGCATAGATGGGTCCATCTCCTGCTCCAGTTTATCTTTTCTTCCTAAAGTGTAGGCATCAATGAAGCTCTTCTTAGCTTCTATGAAGGTTTCCTAAGTGCACTCCAAATCAAACTCCGCTTCTTTCACTGGATCCTTGTGAACCCAAGTACCATCTTCTGGTTGTTTGCCTTTGTCATCTCCCGTCATGATTCCACTTCGGAGCACAATTTTCACATTTGGATCTTCCTCACGCGACTCAGACCTCATCATCTGTAGGTTCTAATTTAGGGGAGGCATAGCACTCCTTTGTCACATATCATAGCTATCAGCGTAGGACAATCTTCTATCTCATGATCAAACAGAGTGCAATACAACATGACGGGTGCATTGGGTTCATGCAATCATGGGCATAATGTCCTAGCCCTCCGCAATTGTAGCATATCAACTGGCCTGACCCAGTTTCAGATTTATTTAGCCAAACAAATCCCTACACTATTGGCCCTTTTAGCATCAGCTCGTGGAGCATGAAATGAAGTCTCACCTGAAACAGTATGGGAGGATGTTGGAACCAAGTTTTCGCACCCTTGAGATGTCTGAGATGTCGACTTAGTCCAACTATGTCTACCTTCACACAGGTCGTTCTTCAATACCTTCGCGATGTGTTATAATCGTCTTTTGCATCCCTAACCAGGGGCTGCGATGCTTCGTGCTTCCATAGAACTATACTAATTCCACAAACTACAGTGCATATATTACTTATCTTCTTACAAATCTTAGTTAACATCACGTAAATAGATAATCTATCTTGCATTCACTTAATCAAAACAATTATACACATTCGTGCATCATATAAGTATTAGAAGCGAATTTCATACCCAAGATAACAGATGCATAAAACAAGAAATAAATACATAGAAATGATAGGAAACTTATCTTTATTAATACTTCCAACTGTTACAGACTCAACTCACCCTGCGCACTAAGCTGCAGAGCCTTCTCCTACTCTACGACCCTAAACTAGACTTTACACTTCAGATATGACTCAACTCTTCATCCTTATCATGATTAATGTCTTAACTACTTAGAGCCTCGCTCTATTTATACAATCCCATGGTCTGTGAACCATGGGTAGATCTCTACAGCCAACATTACAATAACAAAATTAAGGGCGGACAACCCTATGACTCGTTTACAAACTATGCACTCCGCCCACAAAATGCAGAGTTTTTACATCGGAATTACAATATTTGACCAAAATCTGGGCTCTAAGCCCCAAAAATTCCCTTGGGGGATCCCAATCGCAACACATACATTTCATCTTCCCATACACACTGCCTCATAATCAAGTCAAGTCTGGTCAGGTATAAAATAGATCCCCTTTGATCCAAGAGAAAGTAGCACTATGCTGCAATATATTATGTTTTTCTCAGGTTGACATGTTTTGAGGTAGTTTCCCTGATACCAGATAATTGGTGACATCAGCGAACCAAGGAGTAATAGTAGAAATGGAAAATAATGCTTCATCTAGAAATTCATCAAGCACTGGTGTTGGCATGCTTCCTTGTGCAATGTTTAAACGAGATAAGAAGTTAGCTACCAAGTTATCCCTTCCAGGCATATCAATTACAATTATATTGAATTCTTGTAAAAGAAACAACCATCTTGTTATCCTACTGTTAGTAATAACTTTATTCATTAAAAATCTAACAATAGAATGATCGGTATGGACAATTGTCTCATAACTGGTAATATAATGCCTAAACTTTCCTATAGCATGCATAGCTTCTAACAACTCTTGTTCAGTAACTGTATAATTTAATTCAATGGGAGAAAGATTTTTGCTAATAAAATAAGGAATTTTATCCTCCCCTTGTCCCAAGATGACTCCCAGTGTAGTATATGAAGCATCTGTACAAATATGAGAAGGTAAGGACCAATTTGGTGCTCTCAATACTAGAGCAGTGGACAACTTTTCCCTTTAGTACCTAAAAAACCTATTGAGAGTCAACATTCCATAGAAAGTTATCATCTTTAGTTAACAATTTAAATAATGGTGTTGCAATTCTAGTGAAATTCTCAATAAATCATTGATAATACCTGTGTTCCCTAAAAAAAAATCTTACCTCTTTCTGCGAACTGGGAAGAGGGATACGCGAGATTACCTCGATTTTTGCTGGATCAACTTGAATTCCTTCTAATGACACATGATAGCCTAAAACAATCCCCTTAGTTTGCATCATCTTACATTTATCACTACTAAGGGCTAGATCAGCATCCTGACAACAAATCAAAAATTTCTCTAGATTTTCCAAAGCCTATGAAAATTCATCTCCATAAACTGTGAAGTCATCTATATAGACCTCCACATAATCATGGATCAAATTAGAGGAAATGGAAAGTAAAGCTCTCTGAAAAGTGGTGGGAGTGTTACAAAGACCAAAGGGGAGGATTCTATATGCATAAGTACCCCAAGGACATGTAAAAGTAGTCTTCTCTTGGTCTTCTTCAACTATTTCTATTTGATTGTAACCAATGTACCCATCTAGAAAATAAAAATACCTCTTACCTAAAAGTGTGTCCGGGACTTGGTCAATGAAGGGTAGTGGAAAATAGTCATGCAATGTGGCCTTGTTTAATTCTCTGTAGTCAACACAGATATGCCACTTTCCGTTCTTCTTTGGAACCACTACCAAAGGTGACACCCACCTACTATCAGAAATGGGGTAAATGAAATCTACATCCAAAAGTTTATGAAGCTCATCTTTGACAATGTCTTTTAATGCTAGGTTCATACGCCTTTGTGGTTGCCGAACAGGTCTCATTTCTTCATTTGTATAGATATGGTGGATGAAGGTGTCTGGATGTATGCCCCTCATGTCCAAGTAATCCCAAGCAAAAGCTCCAGTTTGTTCGCAAATCATACTCGTCAACTGTTGCCTTTGTTTTGCAGTCAATCATGTACCGATATGTAATATTTTTCCTTCAAAAATTTCTACAGGTTCTGTGGTGGGTTCATGGCTTTCCTCCATTGTTGCAAAAGAGGCGAAGATAGATGGATGGCAGGTTTCCGAAAAACTCATCACTAAACACATGATGATAAACATTAAAAGAGATAGGATAATCGATACAAAAGCTCTTAGCTAAAAACTTCTACAAAACATGTTCATCAGAATGCTTATGGAGACCTCTAGACTGATCCAATGATAACAAAGGAAACATGCAGTCTTTGTCTCCATATGGGTTCTTGAGCCATAATGGTACTTCAACAATTGTTTGAGCAGGGGGGAAATAGATAGAGTTTTGTTGTGGGGACCATTAGAAATAATCATTTCTCTATTTCTACATCCTATGATGGCATCAATAGTTTCTAGCCACGGTTATCCCAGAACCACGGGGTGTCCCGCCTAGAGTTTTTCAGAGAAATGACAACGAAATCTGTGGGATATTTCCAACATACAATAGTGACTACTATGTCCTCTAAGGTTCCCATTGGGGATTTGTCTTCCAGTTCTAGAAGGATAAGGGGGATTTAAGTCCAGGTTGTTGTAATGATGTCATTGTTTCATAGGTCATTGCATTTATTGTTGCTCCTAAATCCATGAGGGTGTTTGGCAGAAGTACTCCATTTATCTCAATGGTGAAAATGGGATTCCCATGGTCATTGTACTTTGTAGGCAAGTCGGAAATCATAGTGGGCATTTGGCTTATGATTTTGATGTTCTGGTTCTTATGCCCATTTCTCCCCGGTTTCTTAATGCATAGATCTTTAAAATTTTTTGTGTAAATGGGAATGTCTCTAATTTCTTGTAAAAGTGGAATTTTAATGCAGACATTCCTTAGTTCATTTTCCAAATCATATTCAAGCGGGATCTATTCTTTATTTACAACCAATATTTCCAAGTATGGTGGTTCATTTGATTCTTCTTTCTGTGTCCGTTGTTGTTTTTCATTTTGTAAATGGTTTTCGGATGATGTTGAAGGCACCTCTTCTTGGATAACAGCAATTGATTTTCCTTTGTTAACTGTCTTTCTTGATCGTAATTGGATTTTATTCATAGGAATGATGTTGATCATATATGTAGGAAAATGCTGGATATGAATTCTTTTCACAAGTTGAGGTGGACTATTATGACTTGGGTTAGGTATGGATTGCGTAGGAAACAGTGTAGGTCGGGGTGGATTCAAGGTAGCAGGTGTCGATGAAGATGATGGGTTAGCACGTGCAGGTAACAACTCATGCAAAGGAGGTGGTGGTAGCGTGGGTTTTTTATACATGTTAGGGTTATATCCTTTCTGATAGGATTGCATGGTCAGATTATACGAGGTACTTAGCATGTTTGGGTAAGGCGCATAGAATTAGGTTTGGGGTTGATAAGCATTGGCATCGGAGTTTTTCCTCCAATTCTAGTTCTAGGGAGTGCTTTTTGGTTGTAGAGTAGCCCAAGGAGGGTAAGATGTTTGGAAGGTCCAAGGCTAAGTCTGACCATAACCCTAGGAATTTGGATATGGAAACACATTTTGACTCTGGCCTCTCCAGATGGTTCTTTTGGTGGCTTGAGATTGGTCAATGGTTTCAGCATTCCCCTTGTAGACAGCCTATAATTTGGGAAGTGATGGGAACTTCTTGGTTGTGTGTTCTAGAGTACAAATTCCACAAATATCAATGGCATTTAATGGGCATTCCCTGTATGAATGTTTGTGCCTACGCTTAGGAAAAAAGACAACCATAGTTGCCTTTTTGGCCTCTTGCTTTTGTTTGATTTTCATAGTGTCTAGTTGGTCACTGATCATGTTGAGTATATCAATTTTAAAGTTTTCTAGTAAGTTTTTGAGTTCGACTCTCGTAACATCATTAGCCATAGTTTTTTTTGGCACATAGTCTCTAGAATTATCTTTAAGTTCATGAAACGTTTTTCCTACTTTAGTTTGTCTCCTAGAATAGGTACAACAGAGCTCAACTGCTTCAGCAAATGGCTTCTTATAGGTGTCCCTATATAAATTCTGCAAATTCTCTACAAATCTACCTCTGAGATCTATGTAGAAAATCTGACTGTAGATTAACTCGATAATGCAATATACCAAAGAAAACTACTATGATCTACTTCTACTATCACACTTGCGGAAGCTTAAAGATTGGGTAAGGTTGAGCTGAATACATATAACTAGAAGAAGAAGAATTAGTGCACATGAAACACAAAAAATACTTAATGGAAAGCCTTAGCTAAAAACCCCAATATCTGTATTATCATAAAAGGTGGAAATACATTAGAATTACACAAAGATTTAGCTCACACAGCTAGCCAACTCTCAGTACAATCCTCCTGAATGCTCATAGGAAAACAAGGCTTCTCACAAACCTTCTCCTCTACCCTCCAAGCCTCCTATTTCTTTGCGTTGTTTCTCCTGGGTGATCCTACTATTACCAAGTATAACACTGATCTCACACCCTATAAAATTGTGCAATCCTAAAGGAACCTTATTCCTTCTGCATGGATGTGTTTCCTTTATAGGAAAACTCATGAAATTGATAGTACAATGTCCCTATCTTTAATCTCAACTGGGCCTTTCTCTAAGTAGACATGCATGAGTTACTGATGAAAGAATCTTCAGTTATCTGGAGTACACTAGTTGGATGCATGCATGCGTTAACTGACTAAAGTCACAATTAGTTCCTTAAACTATTTGGAACTAATTTAACTGGACATAACTTAATTAACTAAGATTAAAACTCAAATAAAACTCATCCTTATCTCCTTAATTAAGGGATAACTTCCTTAATTTAAGGGATAATTGTTGCATGACTTCACAAAGACTTCTAGCTTGAATTTCTCCCACTAATTAACTCAAGATGAATTAATTAATTATTTTTTCAAGCAGCTGGTGAGACTAAATTCGAATTTTAATTCACAATTCTAATTCAAGGACAAATCAAAATTGGAATATTCTTAATGCTATTTTTAGCATTTCTTGTTGCTATTCTCAACACTCCCTCTCAACAAGAAAGGAATTCAACTCGATCCTGATCCTGAACCTTTGGAATGTTCTACATGCAACACTTCTCTCTAGTGTTGTTGCTCCAGCAACTCTAGAAACAAAAAAACATCCAACCTGAATCAGTATGATGCATCTTCCATCAAAGTCTCTGGCTACTATGGCCTCTGTCAACTGAAAACTCTACGCTTTTGCTGACTCTGCCTTTCTGCATTGTTGTCAATCCTTCTATGTGCTCTTCAGTATCTAACTACTCTAGCCTCTGTCACTTTCATCTCTGACTGCATCAATCCCACTAATTCCTCCCGCTACTATGTAGTTTGGGCTCCCGTAACAAGGTATGATCCATGAGATAAAACCTCTCAATGAACCCTGCCCAATTTTAGCCTTCTTGGGACTATCACTTCACATCGCCCCACCTCACACCTGGAGGTATGGATGCATGTGATCCCTCTACTCACTTCTCCAATTGTGGCTCCTCCACAATTGCCTCAGACTTCTTCTGGGACTGCATGTTGAGAGGTAATTTACTCTCCCTCTCAACCATCGAGTCTCTAACATTTTCCTTGCTCCTCAAGGCTTTGCATGCATCTTGAACCTCAAGAACATACAGGTTCTTAACTCGTGAACTGATCTATTTCACCTTTCTTGTGGTGATGTGTCTAAGGAAAACATTTCCCTTACTGAAGACAACATCGTAGCCTTTGTCCTCCAACATCACGATCGATACCAAGTTCTTCTCTTCAGTCCAGGCACATACTTCACATTTGTCACAGTGATAGGAGCTCCATGCTCCCTCTGAAAAGAAACTGTACCCACTCCTGAAACACTAAACCTTTCGTCGTCACCCATCTCTATGTGAATCTTGAGGTCTTTCTCCTCCAAGGTATTGAATAAACTTTTATCGCCGGTCATGTGGAATGAGGCTCCATTGTCAAGATACCAACCAAAACCCATCATCGATGACACCATTCATGAGATGAGGGTGAAGTCCATTTTGAACTAAGAGGCCAATGCCTAACCTTCAGATCCTTCCGAGGATCCCTTCTTGGACTTCTTCGATGGGCAATTAGTCGCATAATGACCCATCTCGTGACAATTAAAGCATCTCAATTTAGACTTGTCACCCTTCTTCCCTCCATGAGAAGAATTTGACTCTGAATGGGATGCCTTTCCCTTCCCTTTCATTTCCTTACTTGCTAAGGCCAAATTTTCTTCATCATCATCCTTGGATGAAGAACCATCTTGTGTGCTACTCTTCATCTCCTCTTGCATGAGATCTGACCACAGTCATTACCAATCCGGTAGTTTCTCCCTTCCATTCACAAAGTCCTGGTAGCTATTCCAGCTCTTTGGAAGGCCAAGGAGAGCGAGGCCCACCATATCATCATTGGAAATAGTTATTCCCACACTTCCAAGCTCATCTCTATAGGTGGTGAGCTTGTTCATATATGTGGAAATAGTATCAACATTCTCCATCTTGATTCTTCGAAGCTTATCCTTGAGCACCAATTTCCTCTGGTTGCTATTGTTCTGGTAGAGGTACTTCAATGTCTTCCACATTGAATATGGAGTATCCTTCCCATGGAGACTCGAGACAATGTGGTCTTGAACTCCCTCAAGGATGATCCATCTTTCCCTCGCCACACACTTCTTCCACTTAGCGAACTCTTGTGCATTAGTTGAACCTAGCTTTGGATTTCTTGATCATGAAATCCTTCAAGCTTTTGTCTTCTAATATAGCCTCCATGCGATCTTTCCATGCTATGTAATTCGAGCTACCTTACAAGGCATACTCGAGTCTTAAGCCATAGAACGCCATTGACCAACCTAAAGTATGAGTTGAATTCGATATGTACCTGCAATCCTGAACTTCAAACTTCAAATTTCCCTTCTTAGTATATTGTTCATAGCTTCGATCACCTTTGCTCTAATACCATGTAGAAATTCTGCAAATTCTCTACAAATCTACCTCTGAGATCTATGTAGAGAATTTGAGTGTATATTAACTCGATAATGCAATATACCAAAGCAAAATACTATAATCTACTTCTACTATCAAACTTGTGGAAGCTTAAAGATTGAGCAAGATCGCGCTGAACACATATAACCAAAAGAAGAAGAATCAATGCACATGAAACACAGAAAATACTCAAGGGAAAGCCTCAGCTAAAAACCCAACTATATGTATTATCATACAAGGTGGAAATACATCATAATTACACAAAGCTTTAGCTCTCATAACTAGCCAGCTCTAAGTACAATCCACTTGGATGCTCATAGGCAAACAAGGATTCTCACAAATCTTCTCCCCTGCCCTCCAAGCCTCCTATTTCCTTATGTTGTTTCTCCTGGGTGATCCTACTGCTACCAAGTGTAACACAGATCACTCACACTGATCTCACACCCTATAAAATTGCACAATCCTTAAGGAACCTTATTCCTTCTACATGGATGAGTTTCCTTTATATGGAAACTCATGCAACTGATAGTACAATGTCCTTGTCTTTAATATCAACTGGGTCTTTCTCTGAATAAAGATGCATGAGTTACTGATGAAAGAATATTTAGTTATCTGGAGTACACTAGTTGGATGCATGCATGCATTAACTGAC
Source organism: Pinus taeda (assembly GCA_000404065.3). NCBI lineage: Eukaryota > Viridiplantae > Streptophyta > Pinopsida > Pinales > Pinaceae > Pinus > Pinus taeda. The sequence continues at coordinate 23,613 of APFE030592557.1, read as the reverse complement.
TGAACTCACAATTAGTTCCTCAAACTGTTTGGAACTAATTTAACTGGACATAACTTAGTTAAATGAGCTAAATAATTACAACTCGAATACAAATCATCCTTATCTCCTTAATTAAGGGATAACTTATTTAATTTAAGGGATAACTATTGCATGACTTCACAAAGACTTCTAGCTTGAATTTCTCTAGCTAATTAGCTCAAGATAAGTTAATTAATTATTTTTTTGAGCAGCTAGTGAGACTAAATTCGAATTTTAAATTCACAATTCTAATTCAAGGACAAATCAAAATTGGAATATTCTAAATGCTATTTTTAGCATTTCTTGTTGCTATTCTCAATAGTCCCCACCACTAAGAAGGTTTATTTTTTCAATTTAGTCGTCCCTTATCTCTTTTAGGAAAACATTTTTGATAGTCTTTTCGTCTATGTTTGACCCACAATATTTGTGAAAATTGTATAGGAATCATTCAAGATAATCCTCTAGGCTTTTGTCTTTTGTTTGTTGCATCCTAAGGATATCATTGATGTCCCTACTTTTACAAAAATCATGATACTTTTTTAAGGAAGATTGATTTCATGTCATCTGATGAGTATATAGTGTGTTCCCCTAGACTCATGAACCATCTAAGGGTTGTCCTCATAGTAATTATAATTGCGGCATAAAATATTGAATTCAAAAAGAAATGCATCGGGATATTCAGATGATTTACTGTAGAATAGCAGAAGATATGCCATTGGGATTTTTTTCATGTTGATGTCGCGAGTCACATCTAGTGTTGGACGCAGGATCCCCCAAGGGAAGTTTTGGGGCTTAGAGCCTAGATTTTGGTCAAAAATTGTAACTCCAATGTAAAGACTCCGCATTTTGTGGGCGCGGAGGGCGTAGCTTGTAAAAGAGTCATAGGGTTGTCCACCCTCAATTTTGTAATGAAATTTTGGCTGTAGAGACATACCCATGGTCCACGGACCATGGGATTGTATAAATGGAGCAAGGCTCTAAGTAGTTAAGACATCAATCAATCAATGGAAGGACGGATCTAAGGATGAAGAGTGAGTCATATCTGAAGTGTAAAGTCTAGTTTTGGGGCATAGAGTAGGTGAAGGCTCTGCAGCTGAGTGTGCAGAGGCCTAGTAGTCCACAGCTGAGTGCATGGACCCTTGTAGCTAAGTGCGCAGGGTGAGTTGAGTCTGTAACAGGTTGAAGTATTAATAAAGATAAGTTTCCTATCATTTCTGTGTATTTATTTTTTGTTTTGTGCATCTGTTATCTTGGGTATGAAATTCACTTCTAATAATTATATGGTGCACGAATATGTATGAATGTGTTGATTAAGTGAATGCAAGGTAGAATATCTCTTTACGCAAAGTTAACTAAGATATTTAAGAAGATAAATAAGATTCATGGTGTAGTTTGGGGAAATAGTGCAGTTCGCTGCCATAGTAGCGCGAAAGCATCTCATCCCCTAGTTAGGACTGCACGAAAGGTGATTATAATAGATCGTGAGGGTATTGAAGGTTATAACAGTGCACGAAGTAACCTACACGAAGATAAGCACAATTGGACTAAATCAACACCTTAGACATCTCAGGGTGAGACTTCAGTCCGCGCTCTACGAGCTAATGCTGAAAGGGCCAGTAATGTAGGGATTTGTTTAGCTAAATAACTCTGAACCTGGGTCAGGCCCCCTCAAGCCAACAAATGTTTCCATTGCCAGGACCATAATCTGCATAGAGATGTTTGATGTCGTATCATTGGAATCCAACTAAGAGGGAAATTGAAGGCGGGTTGGATAGAAGAATTAACGAGTTTGCAGCATAGGAGAATAGGAACCCATGACTGTCAAAAGAAGAGTGGTTGGACTGCTACCTATACATGGAGATCCATGAAATATTCTTCGTGTCCTTCCCTATTAAGCTATATGAGTGGATAGCGGAGCTAGCAGATAGCCAAGGAAGGTAGAAACTTGACGATCCTATTGTGTGGATCCCAGAGTTAGTGCAAAGGTTGGACGCATCGAACGATAAGATCGTGCGTACCATTGATCATTGGCTTGATCATGTTATAGGAGGATTCATTACTAAGTTTGTGGTTGACACCTCAGTTAGCTATAGTGAGGCAGAATGACGCTTTCTTAAAGGACCATGAGGTAAGTACGTAAAGTATTTGAATACTTGGATTAAAATGCTATTCTGCAAAAAGAGGGTTATGCAGTGACCTTGATGTTTGGGACTATGTGAAGTGGAAAAGCTTACAGGAATGAAGGGAATAAGGGACCAGAAACTAGTCCCTTGATTTCATCTCTGCAAGGGGACGAGGAAAGCTTTCGAAGGTTTCACCACACAGTGCGATCCATCTGATAAGGAAAAGAATTCCGTGAATACCACCTCCGCCCACACCGCCACCAGCTTCACCACCATCACCTCCATCTTCACCCGTACCACCTCCACCACCACCACCGCGATTCAATATGGAAAGCACAGTGAATTTGCTTGTGTTCAAGGGATTGGGAAATGAGGATCCAAACCAATTCTGGTTTGTTGTAAGAGTCGTATGGGAAGCGCAAGGAGTTACAGATGACAATATCAAGAAAGAGACACTAGTTAGTGCCCTGCAGGACCACGTGTTGACCTGGTATATTAAGCACTCTAATGATAATCCAAATGCATGAATCACGGATATCCAAGCAATGCTAAACAAAGAATTTAGCAGGCCGAAGTCTGAAGCAAAGTCGATCATTGGATTTAAAGATACCACATTGCTACTAGGAGAGACTCCCTAGGAGTTGGATCAGAGGCTGAAATGTACGATTCGCGAAGCTAATATGAATATGACATATGGACAACGTCGTGAGTGGTTTGTAACTTCACTAATGCCACATTTAAGAAGTGCACTATTGTAGCAGAAGATAATGACTCAGGCGGAGGCCTTAGAGATTGATATGAGGCTACATGAGACCCCGATGTAGGATCCTAACTTAGGAGTTTAGTAGATCCATGCGCAGCTAAAGAATTTATGCCTTGAGATGCAGAGTCTGAAACAAGATAGGACAACTCAACCCGAAGTGTGTGAAGAGGTATGGTGCATAAAATGCAAGGGCCAGGGTCATGACAAGGACCACTGCCTGGTTTTCACAAATTACCTTACGGGAGGAGGATCGACGCCCTTAAGACTAGAAGCACAAGCAGGACCTAGCGTGGAACCTGCTTTATGGTGAGCGATTTGTCAAATAACAGGAAAACATGCCATAGACAATTATCACTTGTTACAGAATTATACACAAAATTTGCAACAATTGTTCTGCAACTTTTGTAGGTTAGTAGGACATGATGAGCGCACTTGTAGGAGCTATGATTTAATGATGGATAGAACTCCCACCTACAAATTTCAGGCCGAAACGCGGCCCCTTGACCAAAATGCAAGAATGGCATGAATAGGATTTCAGGGGCATGGATGAGGCCGAGGTGGAGGAGGACTTCGAAGAGATCATGGACAATTGATATGCTACAACTGCAGAGGGCGAGGACATTATGCCCATGATTGCATGAATCCAATGCACCCATCGTGTTTGTATTGCAACTTGTTTAATCATGAGACAAAATATTTCCCTACACTGATAGCTAGAATACGTGACAAAGGAGTGCTACTACCTCCCACGACTTAGAACCTACAAATGATGAGGTCTGAGCTATGGGAGGAAGATCCGAATGTAAACATTGTGCTCTAAAGTGGAATCGCGATGAGAGATGACAAAGGCAAACAACCAAAAGATAGTACTTGGGTTCACAAAGCTTCAGTGAAAGAAGCAGAGTTTGATTTCGAGTGCACTCAGGAAATATTCATGGAAGCCAAGAAGAGCTTCGTTGGGGCCTCCACTTCAGGAAGCAAAGATAAACCGGAGTCAGAGATGGACCCATCTATGCTCACAACATTCTTGGAAACATGCATGAAGCTACTGCGCGACAGTAAGGCAGTAAAAGGGTTACAGGAACTCATTAACAGATGCGATGGGACTGCGCTAGGAGAACCGCGCATAGCCTGGAAGATTGGGAAACATAAGACAAGAACAGGAAGAGAAATGAGACTAACTGTGCAGATCGGAGAATATGAGATGTATCAAGTCATCCTGGATTTAGGATCGGATGCGAATGTTCTACCAAAACAAACATGGGAGTGAATAGGGCGACCTATGTTGTAGTGGTCTCCAATTCAGCTGTGAATGGTGAATGAGCAGAAAATAATACCCACGGGGTGATTGCAGGGAATAACTATGGATATTGAGGGAGTGAGTGCACTAGTAGACTTTGAAGTGATATAGATTGTTGATGACAACAATCCCTACCCCATGCTCTTAGGAATTGATTGGGACTCTGATATGAATGAGGTGATTAATCTGAAGAAGCGTAAGATTATTTTTTAGAAGAAGTCACTACGCGTAATTATACCCCTAGACCCTGTTGAAGGATCGTGCTATACGAATCCGTTGCATGACTATGAAAGTGATGATGATTTTGACTACATCTATAATACAACATCACGAAACTAGGATTGGGTGAATCCCACTACGGATGGGTGGATTGCATGGAAGTGAAAAAGCTCCTGTACTTCAGATTCAGACGAGGAGACGAAGCGATGGCAGAATCGGTTATATAAGATAACTACACTGAATTTTAATATGATGACAAGGTCACTACGCTGCGTGTTGACAAAAGTAAGAGACCTACCTACTTATGATGGTCTAAGTGAGGTAGATGCCTTCTTGAATAAATTTGAAAGGGATGTGCTAGAAAAGCAACGCTTCCAGGCCTTCGAATGTGTACTGTGCACTATGCCCACGAGGTGGTGGGGTAGGCACAAAGGGAGATTTGACGACTGGCGTGAGTGTAGGAGAATGATGTGTACATAATTTGGGAAGCTTAGGATGTGATTGACAGACAAGTACAATGGACCAGGTGATCCATGCATGCATTTGGCTAAGTGGGCACAAGCATATGGAAGACAACCTACGCAGATGCACATGAACTCCGCCCTGAAATGTATGATAAATAAGCATGTGTTGTGGGGCCCGAGGTGAAAATGGCACTTAATGTTGGGAAGACATTATGTAGGAAGAACAATTGCACAAAAGGTTCTACACATAGAAGTGTTCAACAAGGTATACAACGTGCTGAACAAGATATGCAATGCGCAGCGAAGTGATTGGGACCTACACGTACCTACAGTATTATGGGCTTATAGGACGACATGCAAGAAACTGATGGGACGAGCGCCTTTTAGGTTTGTCTATGGAGTGGAAGCTGTAATTCCTATGGAATACATCATGCCTAGTCTACGAATAGCAGTGCTCATAGGTATGACGGATTGTGGAGCCTTCGAGGAGAGGCTCACACAGTTGGAGGAGCTTGAAGAAGAACAATTTTTGGCTGGATTTCACCAGCATGTCCAAAATTAGCGTGAAAAGGCTTTGCACGATCGACATATTAAGTTGCACACCTTCAAGGTGAATGATTTGGTGCTGTTGTATGATAGTAAGTTTGATAAATTCCTAGGGAAGCTCAAAATGCATTGGTTGGCACTGTATGTTATTAAGGAGATCACAGATGGTGGAGCGGTGCAGCTGGTAAAGTTAAATGGAGAACTCTTCCTAGGAAAAGTCAATGGCAGTCATTTGAAAGTATACACAGGGGGCTTAGCCATCCGACTAGCTAACAAAGCATAGTCTTCATGCTCTAGGTAGCTGAAAGGAGGTGCGAGACTATAAACTACTCTACCCGGGAGTTTCGCAATGATAGGACTACGCACAGTAGCGAAGTGTCACAGGGTTCGCGATAGCGCGAGGGTAGCTACGTTGCCGTGCGGGTCTGCTGGAAAGTGACCGTTACAGTTACTATTCATGATGTGAGGCTTGGTTTGAGACCAAATGGAGTGGGTAGTGGGCATTTAAGGTGAACTTTATGGGCTAGATTCTTGAAAATCTACTGCCTGTCAAGCATTAATGGACCGAATGTGGGGGGAACGGTCGAATTCAAATTCAAAAGGCACTATAAATTACAAATGGTTGTTCAGCAAAAAACACTTGCCAATTTGAGGAATGAGTTGTTGCATGCACAGACATTCATGAACCTAGATCTGTTCGATCTTTTGAAGGTGAATTCTTTGTTTGAGAAATTAGTTGAGCCATTATAAGAATTGTGGAATAGCATTATGGTAGCACTTGAGGAAGCCATGGATACTGGAGTAATGAACGCTGAGGAAGTTGCATAGGACATTACGAAAGTAGAAGTTGTTGGAAATAATACTGAGAGGGGGGGTGGTGAATCAGTATTAGCAAATCAATAACTTTTTCATTTCCATAATCAGATTAATATACACTACTTCAGTGAAGGGAACTTGCGTGTACACGCAACTGTATTTAAGGCAACTAGCATATATCTAGCAAACTTATGATTTAGTTAATTCATCACATGTTGATCTTTAATCAATGCATCAGTACTTCATTAACCATATAAATAGTAACCAGGTGTAGTAAAAATAGAACAAACCATCACACAGAAGAAACACACATGAACACCAAGATTTAAGGTGGAAACCCAATGCGGGACGAAAACCACCTATTGCTATCTTCTTTTTAATATAAGAAAAACTTGTTTACAATCATGTACTGGTTTAGACTCATACCAGTGCACAGGCACCCACCTGCAGAAGGCTACAACCTTCTCTCGTTCTCCAGCTTCTACTAGAAGGGAGCTACAACCCCCTAGCTCTTGTACTATCTGATCCATTTACTAGTACGTAGGCACCGACCTACTGAAGGCTCCAACCTTCACTTATTTTGCAGCTGCTACTAGAAGGGAGCTCCAGCCCCCTGGCTCTTGTACTAGTCGATATGTTTACCAGTACATAGGCACTGGCCTACAGAAAGCTACGACCTTCTCTCTTCCTCTAGGGACCATGTTTCATAAATTTTCATACTGGATACTCTTGGAACAGAACACCATAATCTGAAGGCCATGTTTCATCCAATTTTCATACTATACCCATCAACAAAACTGAAGCTCAAAATCAATCACCACTGCAATACAACTATTTCATTAACCAATCATTGAAACTTAATCATCAATCTCTGAATCACCCACAACTGAATCACTGAAGGCCTGTCATCAAAACACAGTCACCAAAACACAGAATAGAACCCAGAACTCTACAACAACCACTAAAACCAACTAAAAATTCAAATATCATATTTCATAATGTATACGCTACTTTTATGAGCTGAACCAGCGTGTATACGTGCTTTTACCAAAGCAAACCCACGTACAAATTTGAAAATACTAACTTAAAAACTTCAAAGTTATTTCAAAATTTAGTCATACCCAAATTATAACATTTGCAGAATAAAACATGTGTCAGTATTCAGATCTAGTCTATTCATGATCAAATCACATAATGATAATACATTCCAAGACTTAAGATCCCGATCCATCATCCATCATTATCATCCACATAGGTGCATCCTTAGTTTAGATCAAGCAAAGAATCACAAACCCATAACCTACATACTGGATCTCACACTTCATCAGATATTTAATCCTTACACACCTTGGCCTAATGATCTTCTCCTCCTTTTATAGTTTTAGGCCTTTCTCAATACCATGGACCAAAACCACTTAGGCAATACCTTGGACCAAATACCTAGGTCAATACCTCAAACCAGATACCTTGGACCAATACCATGGATCAAAATACTTGGACCAAAACTTAGTTTCCACATTACGTGCTTTTCATTTGTGGAAGTGCATGTGTATGTTTATGCCCTTTTTTCTGTTAACCTGTGTGTATAGCTCCTTTTCAAGGTGAACCTGCGTATCTCTTTTCTTCATTCTTTGTATCTGATCATTAATTCTTTGCTATTACCTGTTGCACTGTGATTTATTGTCTGAGGAGTTCCATCAAGGACAACCACATGTATCATAATGCAACATTCTCCTCCTTTGGACTTGATGGCAACAACAACACCAAGTCACTCTCCCCCTTTGACATCAAGGGAAAAGGGTGAACCAAGATATTCTCCCCTTTTGATATACATTATGCTATCCATGCTCCCCTTGAGTACACACTGAAATCTCTGATTGGGCTCCCCCTTTGTACATGCTTAGATGCACCAAACCATCCATGTTCCCCCTAAGCACATGCAGAGTCTGCAAAAATATTTTTCAAAAGAATAACATGACTCTACAACTCAACTAAGTGAGTATCACCAATGACTCATACATACATCAATCTCCCAACAAAGTGGGGATACACCAATTTTGACTCATCTACCCAACCAAGTTGGGATATACCAAATGCTTATACATGACTGAAAATAGAAATTATTACATCATCCTTCCCATGCATAGTGGGGTTAAAAATTAGGTATTTTCATGACCTTTACATCAAATGATATAAATGACATTTATAACAAGGACAACTGATCTAAACAAGATCATGATAGCCATCAGCAACTATCATACACCATATGATCTACACCATTAGTAACATCAGGATCAACAACCTATATATTTCCATCATTAAAGGAATCACTTGAATCAAAACAACCATGTGGATTTGTATCATGATCTTCTAAGATAATGCCAACAATGCATTATTATAAGCATATGCTCCCCCTGAACCTATGCCAACCAACACATACCATCATCAAATAGACTAGATAAGTGACTTAACCATATCAGCCTCCTTTTCTTGAGTCTGTCCCACTGCTTTTTCTCCAGAACACCATATACGCGACTGTGCAGCATCTAACTCATGTATATACGTGAATTCTCTTCATAATAGTTGCATCTGAAAATTGGAATACTAAAGTTTTACACTTTCAGCTTCCCCTAGGTCTGTTATGTTTGCAAACTGAGCTATTGCACATCTTTCTTACAATAATTCCTTCTTCTTCAATACCTTGGATTATGATGATGTATGCTCCTCTTGGTTTGGTGTCTGAATTTTGCTCTTGCATTCCTTTACTTTATGTCCAAACTTGTTACACGCATAACATCTTATATGTTTCATATTCCTTTTATTGCAATCAATAGCTTTGTGAGCAAACATATTGCAAGCAAAACAATATCCCTTAAAGTACCTGGAACGCGATGATTTTTCTGTGTGATGGTTTTGAACCATTCTACTTCTACATCTGGCTACAACATGTCTAAAATTATGACATATAAAACATTCAACATCATTCCTTGAAGGAAATAACCAACTATCACTTCTAGAGTTAGGAGTAAAAGGTTTTCTTTGAAGAATTTCTTTCCTTGGTTGTTGATGGGGTTGACTTTTTATTTTCTTGTTGAGCATCTCAGATTTTTCATTGGAGTTTATTACCTTACCTTGTGAGCTAGTTTCATCTTCATGAAAACCAAGACCAGTCTTTATAATGGGCAAACGCTGAACTTTGAGGATTTCATCTAATGTTTCTGATCCTTTAGCAAATCTAAATTCAGAGTCTTTGTCTTTTCAAGTTCTTTTCTTAGACTTACTGCTTCACATTCTAACACTTCATTGTGTTTGTCCTTTTCAATGAGTTGATGTGTCACTGTGTTTATGATTGTATCCTTTTCTACCAAGCTGATTTTAAGTTGACTGATTTCTTTAAGGAAATATTCCTTTTCTAAGCCATTATTTTCGTATGCCATGAGTAGTTTAATTTCTTGATCATATTCATCACTATTGGACAAGCCATCACTATCATCATGAGTATAATAACTTCTATTACCTTCTTCAGACATCTTTCCTTTGTTATGAGGGCATCTAGTAGCGTAATGACAAACTCTACCACGAGAAAAAGATTTGAAAGGTAGCTTACCTTTGAACTTTCCAGAACCCTATTGAAGTTTCTTGACAAAATTTACCTCATCTTCTTCTTCTGAAATGTGTCTTGATTCATAGAGTTTTTCTTTTCCCTTTGTTGATGCTTTAAATGCGGCTTCTCTCATATCTGATGGTCCTCCTTTTCTCATCTCAAAGGCAGTTAAGATTCCGTGAAGCTGCGTCATAGTGATATTTTGTAGATCCTGTTTTTCTTCTATGGCAGAAACTTTGGGTTCAAATTTAGAAGACAAGGATCTCAAAAATTTCTCAACTAAGACAACTTCCTTAATTTCTTCACCAAGATTCTTCATTCAATTGACAACCTCATCTATACATAGGAATTAATTGGCTATTCTTTCATCATTATGCATCTTAAGACTTTCGTACTGAATTTTGAGAGTTTGAAGCTTAGCACGTTTTACCTGAGAGTCTCCTTCGTAGCTTAGAACGATTTTGTCCCATATTTCTTTCACTTATTTGAGCTGCATGACTTTGACAAACTCTGATTTTGACAAACTTCCCAATAAAATAGTGACAACTTTGGCATTGGTTTCATAATCCTTTTTACCTGTCGTATCTGTAAGAATTGCTATTGGAAATGTATACCCTTTTTCCACAATTTCCCAAACATTCATTCCAAGCAATTCTAGATAGGCTGTGGTTCTTATTTTCCAGTAAAAAAAATTGCTCCCATCAAATATTGGCGGTCTGATGGATCCCATGCTCTCTTGATTATTCATTTTGATGGATCTCCCTTCAAGTGATCAAGCTTCTTCTAAAGGACTTGCTCTGATACCATTTGTTGGAAATAATACTGGGGGGGGGGGGGGAATCAGTATTGCAAATTCACATAAATTTTTCATTCTCATGAATCAGATATATACGCTACTTTAGTGTTAAAGGGAACTTGCGTGTACATGCTAACTGTATTTAAGGCAAACTAGCTTATATCCAACAAATTTATTTGATCTAGTAATTTCATCAATGTTAATCTTTATAATTCAGTGATTCAGTATCTTCATAACCATATAATAATAGTAACCAGGTTAGTAGTAAATTAATAGAACAAATTCCATCACACATAAGATAACATTACCCATGAAACACCAAAGATTTAAATGGAAAAACCAATTGGGACCAAAACCACTTGTATCTTCTTTTAAGATAAGAAAAACTTGTCTACAATCTTGTTATTGGTGCAAACTCATACCAATACGTTAGGCACCCACTCTGTAGATAGGGATACAACCTTCTCTTCATTCTCTAGCTTTCTATTGGGTAAGGGAGCTACAATCCCCTCGTAGCTTTGTACTTAGTTCCGATCCGTTTTACTAGTACGTAGTGGCCTGGTTCCCTACTGAGGCTTCCAGACCCTTCACTCATTTTCCAGCTGCTACTAGAAGGGAGCTCCAACCCCCTGGCTCTTGTACTAGCCGATATGTTTATCAGTACATAGGCACCAGCCTACAAAAGGCTACGACCTTCTCTCTTCTTCCAGGGACCACGTTTCATAAATTTTCATACTGGATACTCTTGGAACACAACACCATAATCTAAAGGCCGTGTTTCATCCAATTTTCATACTAGACCCATCAACAACATTGAAACTTAATCATCAATCTCTGAATCACCCACAACTGAATCACTGAAGGCCTGTCATCAAAACACAGTCACCAAAACACCGAATAGAACCTATAACTATGCAACAACCACTAATACCAACTGCAAATTTAGATATCATATTTCATAATGTATACGCTACTCTGATGAGCCAAACCAGCATGTATACACGCTTTTACCAAAGCAAACTATCGTACATATCTTCAAATACTAACTTAAAAACTTCACAACTATTTCAGAATTTAGTCATACCCAGATTAGAACATTTGCAGAATAAAGCATGTGTCATTATTTAGATCTAGTCTATCCATGATCAAATCACATAATGATAATACATTCCAAGCCTATAGATCCCGATCCATCATCCATGATCACCATCCACATAGGTGCATCCTTAGTTCAGATCAAGAAAAGCATCACAAACCCATAACTTGCATACTGGATCTCACATTTCATTATATATTTAACCCTTGCACACCTTGGCCTAATGATCTTCTCCTCCTTTTATAGTTTTAGGCCTTTCTCAATACCATGGACAAAAACCACTTAGGACCAATACCTTGGATGAAATACTTAGGGTCAATACCTCGGACTAGATACCTTGGACCAATACCATGGATCAAAGTACCATGGACCAAAACTTAGTTTTCCAAGATATATGCACTTTTCATTCTGTGGAAGTGCATGTGTACGTTATACGCCCCTTTTGGTCTGTTAACCCATGTGTATATGCTCCTTTGTCAAGGTGAACCTGCGTATACCTCTCTTTCTTAATTCTTTGTAGTCTGATCATTAATTCTTTGTTATTGACTTGCTGCACTGTGATCTGTCATCTGAGTGAGTTGCCATCAAGGACAACACCTATATCATAATTCGAAAAGGAGTTGCAAAAAGTGTCAGGATAGTCGCGGAAATCCCTAAATCACTATGCATGCCGAGACCCAAGAAAAAGTAGGCTATGGTACCAATGCACGTATCCCCTAGGAACCCATTAAGGACCAAGCTTACCATGGAAGAAAAGGGGAAGGCTATTAATTTGGAGGCCGATGAGGAGAAATAATTTGAAGAAATCCTGGTAGAGGAGGAGGAGGATGTAGAAATGGAGGTTGACACCCAAGGTGTGAACCCCCTTATCAGGCTACCCGCATATGTTCCTCCGTGAAAGGGTAAACCTAAGGTGCCTAAAGATATAGACGAGAGCAAGAGCTCTCTACAAACTCTACTACTCCCTCATGACATCATTTTCGAAGGAGCACACTTGAGATGAGTGCCTGTACTAAAATTTGAAGACTAGGATCTTGTGGACCATGAGAAGTTCCCACATTTGGCAACCACGTAGCTAATGCGCCAAAAGAAAGACACGTTGATTGGAGTCATAGAGTTAGAGCTGTGTAAGTGGCTGAGAGTTGTAGAAAAGGCAAGACTATTAAACCTGCTCTGGGTGCCACATTACCATCGTGCCTTATTGACCATTTTTTCATCAGGCAGCTGCTCTCCTTGGTGCATGATGGGTTCTTGTGGTTGGAGGAGCCCATCCCCATCCTAGACCACTTGATTCATAGAATTACCTGGCTCCCTTGGAAAGGGGAGGACCCAACGAACATCTCGGAGGGTAAGAGAGATGATTTGGCCATCACAAAGGCCATGAAGAAGAAGTTCAAGCTGGAGAAGAAGAAGAGAGGGTACACAATTTCCAGCATCAATAACCCTGTAGTCAAAGTTGCGATGCAGATATTGGCAGTGAAGGTTATGCAGAAGTGTCGCGTGAAAGAGGTGCCTGTTACATTGAATACACATTGCACTTTTAATGCTTATATGATGCGCAAATATGTATGTATATGTTGATTAAGTGAATGCAAGGTAGAATGTATATTTACGTGAATTTAACAAAGATCTTTAAGAAGATAAGTAAGATTCACGGTGTAGTTTTGGGAAATAGTGCAGTTCACTGCCATAGCGGTGCGAAAGCATCTCAGCCCTTGGTTAAGGCTGCACAAAAGGCGATTATAATAGATCGCAAGGGTATTGAATGTTAGAATAGTGTGTGAAGTAACCTGCATGAAGATATGCATAGTTGGACTAAATCAACACATCATACATCTCAAGGGTGCAGAAACATGGTTCCAACATACCCCCACATTGCTTCGGGTGAGACTTTAGTCCACGCTCCGCCGACTGATGCCGAAAGGGCTAGTAGTGTAGGGATTTTTTTGGCTAAATAACTCCGAACCTGGGTCAAGGTCCCTCAAGCCAACATCTAGGATAGGGAATCTGAAGGTAGTCTCTTTGTTGTCTTCCTTTGGCCCTCGCCTTGGTTCTTCTAGGTTGTTTCCTGCAAAGAAGTTAACACTGCATTGAGGGCCTTCTCCCTCTCCATGGTGTTCTTCGTTGTTTCTGTTCTCCCTGTTGTGGTGGTCCATATCTGCAACAGGCACCTGAAGAGGTTCGTTGATTATAGTGTGAAAAGGAGGTATTAGAACACAGTTGATGTTGGTTGATTACACGTCCACGTTATCTTGCAACTCTACTAGTTCTCCTACCTCGATCCCTTTAGTGTTGTCAAATACAACCTATTGAATGGTCTTTTATTCTTCATTTAAGAACTCTCGATCTGAAACCAAGTTGGTATCAACACTTCCTCCTTCTTGTCTCAGTTCTGCATATCGATTATCAGCATTAATGAGAGGTATATTAACTGATCCAAAGGTTGTAGGAAATTTAGAACTGGAAATAAATCTACCCTTACTATCTCTAGGTCTACCTGTACTCCTACGCATAAAGATAAAGGAAATAGAAACTCAAGAACAAGCAGTAATCAATCAAACTTTGGAGCAAACTCACAAAAGTGGATGTGTGGCTCTTCACTCATGTTTTACCATACACTCTTCACCCTCTAGCAGTCCTGCAAGTTCATGAAACTCTAATCATAATAGTTACCTGAATAAGAAATTACAACTTCCCTAGCAACGTCACCAAAATGTTGAGAGATTTAATGGGTGTATTAATTCTCCTGCATCTATATGTCAATCTGAGCTCACAAAAACGAGTTGTACTGTGCTTTCTAAATTCAGTTCTTGGTCAGAGCTTTAATGTTTCCTTTATAATGATCAACTAAGTAATGGAACACACAAATTCTTGTAAACACACAACTTCAAAAAGGAAATCAATCCATGTTTCTAACACAAGCAGAATCAATAATCAAATTCAACTTAAAGACTTGAAATCTCTATAAACTTAACCTATTCTATTCTTGTATTGGAATCTGGACTCAATCGAAGGCCTAAATATTTACCACAAATTCTACTTTGATAAACTTATGAAAGCAAATTCCCAATTAAACCGACTCTGCATATCAACTCAATAGTTTTAAAGTTACATTAGAAATCCAAACTCTAAGTCTATTTTCAAGATTGGAAAGCAAAATAAGACAACTATGAATTTCTATAAGACACACAAAACTGTACTTGAGAGGTTATGCTTCAGTTTCATTTATCATGAATCAAATCTCAAACTAAGCTCAAGAAAACCTACTTAAGACTTCAGCAAACCAACACTCTATCTTGTTAATGAAAGAGGTAAATCACACTACTGATTTCAACCTTAACTACTTCGAAATCTCACAAGCACACATTGTACTAAGGCAATACTAATAGAACTTACCTCAAGATGGAAACTAATATTTCAACCTAAAGTATCTAGATTTATCAAATTCTAGACTACAACATTGCACTCAATCACTCAAAACAAGGTAAAAGGAATCACACTAAAATCTAATTCACTCAATTGAGCTTTCAAAATCAATCTGTGAACTTTTGTTAAAGAAACTAAGAATCTATATTTCATCAATTAAACAAGAAACATACTAAATTATCCTATGATAATTTAAGCTATTTCAACTGAAAGGAATGCTCCTATGGTAACACACATTCATGAAAATGATTAAAGGAAAATTGAATGAATTGATAACAAAAAATGAGCAATACAATTTCTATCTGTAATTAACTAAAATTCACTCAATCACACACTATCAATCAGGCTCCTTATTCTATACAACAAAATCCACATGATATCAATCCTTGCTATATCAATGAATTACATTGGGACCAGCTCACCACAAGCATTTGATTCACAACACAGTTAGGACAATACAACTCGTTGCTTTGGAAAATAGAGTATGACTCTGTATCAAAGGTAGGCGTGCAAATATCTATGATGCAAACAAGAACTACAAATTCAGATTGCTAAATTGAAAGGTATGAAAATGCATCCAATGGTTAGCACACTAAAATCATTCCAAATCAATGAAAGTCTCCATGCAGTGTATAAATGATTTAATAGACAAACCAAAAACAAATGAGAAGCAACTATAATTGACACACGACTATGCTTCCTAAAAATTAATACAAAGCTATTCCCAGATGATGGTGGGCCCAACCACACCTGGGGAATCTTAACTATTTATAGAAAAATGGAAATCTTAACACATCTAATTCATGAACTCACACCAAACCATCAAGTGAATCGATCTGAGCTTAATGCATGGCCATAATAACAGTCTTCAATTTAAAAATAATATGTTTGGAAATAATACTCCGATAATACAATCACAGTATTCTCTTTTTCTCACTAACTTCCTAGCTATTACAGACCAGTCCTTTATAGGCATCGATTTTAGTTTAAACCAACATTAGACCATACATAGCAAGTCCAATGACTTGGCTAAATTAATATTCCAAATCAGATCACTGGAATGACCCTATTCTACTTAGCATAACAGATATTCAACTAATCCCAATATTGGCATAGGCTTAGTTCAGCGAGGATGGTGAAGGTCTTAATCATGGTTCATATCAAACTCATTCGATCACAATTGTGGGTGGCTCGATCATCTAGAAGCATGAAGCCTTTTCATCCGTTATAGCATTGAGTACTGATCCTGAAGTGGTTATTAAGTACATAAGCAGTAAAACATGGCTTATGGACAAGCACTCTCTTGATCTTAACCCGCTCATGCTGTTGCAATACTCACACCCAATCGTATTTATTAGTTAGCTCATTAGGAACAACTTAAATTCACTCAAACTTAACGAATAAATAGTAAAATGATACAAATGAAATGCTTTACCTCATGGCAGGATTTTGACAGTTTTAGGACAATGAAAGTGATAGGAGAGTAGGTATAGGAGTACAAAAATGACAAAAATGGAGGTGGATAATAGTGGAATTGGGGACAAAATAGGGCACCAACAGGTCCAGCCGAGTGACTCGAGGGAGAGTCACGATCTTTGTGTTGGGGGCCTATTCGTATGGGGTCCCCTGGGTCTGTTTTGGGGTTAAAATAACCCAAGTTTTGATATATTTTTGTAAGTAATGTAAAGTCTCCACGATTTGTGGATGTGGATCATGTAGATGATTAGGAGTCAAAGGGGTTTTAGCCCCTTGTTTATGTAAAGTTTGAGTCGGTTTTGAGATCCACCCGTGGTCCACAGACCATGGGATTGTATGAAAAAGGCTATAGATATGTGTGTCTTAGAGAGTCTAAGGCATAATCTTGGATGTAATGGGTTAGTAGAAGAGAAGTGATAGTGCAGAGAAGTGGGTCAGATAGGAGAAGAAAGGCTCTGCAGCTGAGTGCAGAGAGGCCTAGGTAGAGTCAGCAGTTAAGTGCATGGACCCCTATAGCTGAGTGCGTAGGGTAGTTTTGAGTCTGTAAATCTGAACTAAAGATCAATAAAGAAAGTTACTGAAGAATTCATGTGTATTTATGTTTATCTATGTTTACTTTTGTTTATGATATATGGTCTTGATGAATAATGTGTTTATGGAATATTGATCTAATTGGGAAATTCTCTTGAATAAGTCTTAATAAATGTACGCAATGCATGTTAAGTACTTTAGCAAAGCCAATGATGAATTCTTTTATGTTTACTAAATAACTTAAGTAGAATTGCAGGAACACTAATTAAGGGTTGTTCTCCAATACGCGTAAGTGGATAAATCGACTATTAAGGGTCCACAAAGGCTGGTCGTAGACCTTTGCGAAGGTCTGAAGACCGTTTTAGTAGGGTTGTAGTACTGAGCCCTAAGGGCTTATTGATCTGCACGAAGGAATATCTGAGGCGCTAAAAGACATCACACTCGTCTCTGGATGCAGAAAATTGGTTCTTGCATCCCCCCCATACTGCTTCGGGTGAGACTACAGCCTGCGCTACGTGGGTTGTTTCCAAAAGGGCCAGTAGTGTAGGGATTTGTTGGTTGGCACAACTAACTCTGAACCTAGTTCAGGACCCCCTAAGCCAATAGTGATAATAACCAGCATAGCCAAGGAAACTACGTACCTCTGTCTGCATTCAAGGGGAAGGGAGTTTAATAATTACATCAATCTTAGCTAGTTCTACCTGAATTCCTGTAGGAAAAATAAAATTTTCCATAGCTATGCCCTTTGTCATAATCATATGACATTTTTCATGACTGAGGCACAACCTGGTAGTTATGCATCATGCATTATGCAATCAAAATCATTACCATAAGGATTAAAATCATCGATATATAGTTCAAGCCCTTCATTAATTAAATTAGAGAAAATAATGAGAATTTCCCTTTGAAAAGTGATTGGTGCATTGCATAGCCCAAACGGTAGGACTCTATATGCAAAAATTCCCTACTGACAGGTGAATGTAGTTTTATCTTGGTCTTCATGGTAAATCTAGATTTGATTAATTGAACCCATAGAGGAAAGAAAAATATTTCTTTCCAGCAAGAGTGTCAAGGACTTGTTCAAACAATGGGAGGGGAAAATGATATTTCTGCATAGCTTTATTTAGTTCTCTATAGTTGACACAAATTATCAATTTTCCATTCCTTTTAGGGACTACTACCAGTGGTTAAATCCAATGACTATCAGAAATAGGATATATGAAATTAACATCAAGAAGTTTTTGAAGTTTGTGTTTCACAATGTCCCTAAGATGTCGATTTAGTATTCTTTGAGGTTGGTGAATGGCTCAGGCATCTTTCTTGATATAAATATGATGTGTGTAGAGTTGTGGATTGATGCCCTTCATATTAGACTATTCCTAGGCAAAATCTTGTTTATATTTTTGAAGAATTCGAATAATATTTTCATTCTAAAGGTCATTAAGATTGGCGTTAATATTTAGGGTCTTTTCAGGCTCAATTTCAAAGGGAATTCTATTGTGAACTACAGTTGTTGGTACATGTTGAGTTTTCAAGTCCTTTAGCGGATTTCCTTGGGCTTCGTTGTCAAGCACAAATTTCAACATTTGACAGGTTGGGTTCGCAATAGTGGAAGGTTGATTAATAAACTCGTTAATTATATCATTCTAAATCTATCTTTTAAACATAAGATCTTTGTCGAGAGTAAGAGGAGAGCGTAAATTTCCTTCCTGATATTCAGGCAAGAAAATATAAAATTGTTAGCTGACATGTTGGATCTAGTGGGAGGGATAAGATAATATTCTTGATAGCTTGTCATTTAACAATTGTCATACTTTGGGTTTGACACCTGATGTATGTGTCTGTAGTGGCAAGCCATGGTCTGCCTAATATCAAAGGGTGTCCTTCTAGTTTTTTTTTTAGGATTGAGGACCAGAAAATCTACTGGGTATTCCCAGGAATCTATAGAAACAAGGACATCATCTAAAGTCCCCTCCAGGTTTACTATGGATATGTCATCTAGTTCCAACATAGTTGGAGTTGATTTAAATCTGGCTATTCCAAGGAGTCCACAAGTTTCAAGTGTTATAATATTTAAGGCCACTCCTAGGTCCACTAAAGTGTTTGGGAAATTATATCCTTGAATATGGAAAATTACTATAGGGTTTCCAGGGTCCTTATATTTGATGGGTATTTGTTTTCCCATGATGAGAGCAGAGAGTTTCTTTAAAACATGGACCGTCTTTTAGCTTCCTACTAGGGTTTTTAACACATAATTCTTTAATGGTTTTAGAATTAATGGGTATTTTTCTAATAGCACGTAGGAGAGGGATTTTGATACATAAATTCTGTAATTCCCCTAAGAGAGTAAAGTCAGGGTAGATAGGTGATTTTATGATATCTAATCTCTTAGGTAACAGAGGAGAAATATCTATTATCTCAATGGGTTCTTGTTTTTTTGTTGGTTTACTAGACAATTTTGCTTCAATAGTGATTAGGTAGGATGAGAATGTTCTGTTGAAGACTGCTCCTTAGAGGGTTTGTCATATTCTTGTTGCTCTTGATTTTTTAAGTGATCTTTTGGAAAGATGGTTCTCCTATATCTTAGATGTAGTTCATTACATTCCAGATAAGAAGGGGGGAATCCGAAGATTCCAGAATTTCGAAAAAATTGCACATGTCTATTATTTGGATTCATATTTGATTGTGCAGGTAACTGAGGTTGTAGCCGAGGTGGAGTGTTTAGAGGTGATTGAAGTACAAGTTGTAATGGTGGTTGATTTTTTTACTTAGGAATCACCCGCATTGATTGATTAATTGCTCCAGTGGGGCCTTGCCAATTCTGGGACCACATTGGTCCTTGAGTAGGTTTATTTTCCCATTGCAGAGGGTATGAATTATTTGGTGTATTCTACCATGAATTTGTGGGATATTGTTGATTCGGCCAAGAAGGACTAGGGAACGATTGATTTTCCCAGGGTGGAAAATTGTATCGCTGAAGCTTCCATGTATTAGGACAATGTTGGTGGCACTGCCAATTTAATCTAGGAAACTGCTATTGAGAAAATATCTAGAAAAAAACATAGAAGGGTTCTGAAGCATACCTAATGGATGATTATACCATTGTCATTGTTTTTCCACAAAATACGTTAGTTCTGTTTCTTCTCCAGCTTCCTTAAATACATATTTCAACCCAGGGAGTGAAGGAAAATGATCAGTTGAATGATCTTTAGCACAAATAGCACATATCTCGATTGTATCAAATATACATTCTTTACGACTGTGCTTCTTTCAAAAACGAGGAAAAAAATAACTAATTTTTTTTCCACTTCATCATACATCTGTTTTACCTATAAAACTTCCAACTATGTTATCATTGTACTTAAGATATCAGTTTTAAAATATTCTAAAAGATTACCAATCTCTGCTCGTGTGACTCCTCCCCATGAAATTCTATTGTATCTGCTGAAAAGAACGCGAGTCCCAGGATTTTTTCATGTACTCCCTCGTGAACATCTGATTCACATTTTTACAATGTCATCATATTCTTCTTTAGAAATGTCACCTTGCCCCATTAAATTAATCACTTCTATCCATTCATATTTCATACCTGTAATCAAAGTAGTTTTCAATACCCTCCTTTCATAGAGTAGTATATGGTGATCTTTGTAAATTATATTGAAATATTTCAACATATTCCTCCATTGTTTCATATTATTTTGAAATCATATTAAATATTTCTTCAATTAGTTCCCTAGATCAAGAATAATCTTTACATTTAGTAAGGAAAGCCTCTTTCATTTGATCCCTTGAAGTTATAGTACCACACCTAAATCCCATGAACCATCGTAATGTTTCTCCCTTTAAGGTAGAAGGAAATAAATTTAATTTTTGGCGGTTAGTAGTATAATCATATCCCTTGCATAAGACATCAAACATAAACAAAAATTCATTGGGATCTTCAGAGGCCATCCCATGAAATTTTGCAAGGTTTTTTAGTGGGATAGCCTTCAATGGTGCATTCACTTATGGATAAACAATAGGATATTCTACAGTCGAGGTTTTTGTTCTTATTAATTCATTTTCCAATTGGTCAAATATCTGCCAGTAATCTTCAGGGATCTCGTAGTCAGGAAGTACTATCTGAAAAAGTGTAATAAGCTGATGGGTTTCTAGACCTTGACCAGGTCTCATGACACTACTTAGGTCAGGAACTTTAGTTTCTCGTCTCACAATGGGTGTCGCAGGAGATTACTAATCAAAAGGTTGAGGGTATGATTCACTTGTCTCACCTCTCCCTTCCCTTGAGTTACAAGAGTTCCCCTCACTCTTATCAAAAGGATTGAAATGCCTAACAAGTATATCTTTAAAGATCTTCTCACGTCCTAAAAATTTTTTATGAATCTCGATGTTAGCTACAGAAGATGACCATACTACTCAAGGGTAAATAACATTAGAACCATTCCCAGATACTTCTCGGGGACATATTGATGCTTGAGATTTTGTTTTGTGAAAGATTTTGTCTATAAAGTTGTTCTTCCAAGGTCAAGTTGACCTTGGGTTTTGGTGATTTTCGGGGTATATTTATGATCCATCTCTATCTGGTTCCTAGTCCTAGGCTTCTTTCTATTGAAACACACTAAACAACTTAAACGTATCAGTTGAGGGTAGGCACTAGCACAATATTTTTACTTAGATGCATTCACAAGTTCTTACCTTTCGTCTTTAATATCCATCCCCTAGGGATATAGCTAGGAATCTCTTTAACGACCTCCCCGACAACATCGCCAAAATGTTGAGCCAAATAATTGTTCCTAAAAGGGCCAACTAACTACAATACACTAACATATCAACCTAAGGTTTTGTTTTTCTATTTCAAGGTTATCATCATAGTTTATGTAAGAGAAATGTCGGTGTGACTAGTTACTGCTATTCTATTGAGACGAAAAGATGCAATACCAAAGAAATCAACTCAAAATGTAGTTTTTTAATATAACAAACCATTAAAAACATTAACTTCTAAATGCTTCTAAGGAAACAACAAAATAAAACCTATTGGAAATCAATATTTTTCTTAGGGAACAACATTTACAAAGTAGAAAAATAGTACTACAAGATCGTAATATAAAAAGTGATTAAGTAAGAAAGATAAAAATCTATGATAATCTACAAGAAATAGTAAGAAATGAAAATGATTTTAACAAATTAACTACAAAAATTCTATTCTGTAACGATCTCAATAAATCTGATTCAAAATAGAGCATTTGATTTAATAAAGAAACAACGAAAAATTAATAACAAGCAAAGACAAATAGCTGAAACAGGAGAATCAAACACTAATTTAATTATATAAGTGAAGACAATGTTGCTTCTAGGATTGGACCCAAATCACTGGAATCGAATTTCCTTATGAAAAGAATCATGCCAATAGATTAACCTTGAGTAATGAACACTTCTATTCAATTACAGAGAACCAATTACAAATAATGTATTCGCAAGTCTGAGCTTATGTCAAAACAATATTACAGCTTGAAAAAACCCTTTTGAGGCTTAATGTGAAATTTTATATTATGTTTATAAAACATAAGGATAGAAAATCTATTTCTAATAATGAGAGATCTTGAGAATCTAATAATTCTTAGGATGCTTGTTTATGCTACAAATATTTTAATGCATCATGAGGATCAGGTTAGAAATTTTTCTTTAACTAATTTACTCCAAACAAAGTATAATAACCTAAGGCTATCTGATATCCTATGATCATTCCAGGAAGCAACATCAAATGCCAATGCATCAACAAATTCCTGTCCAAAAAATAAGAATTCATTCGTAAGTAAATAACACGTTATTGGTCAAATATGTTCATGAAAATAATAAAATAATAAATGCATATAAAAAACTACTAGAATCCATACTACATAAGTGTTATACGGGAATAGTGTCCACTCAGATGCTGCTATTCCCACTAAGATGGGTGGCTATCTTAGAAACAAACAATCAAAGTCTACTATTGCTTCCTTTTATGAAAATAGATGAGAGAAGAACCAAGAGGGCGAACCTGAGTCTTGCGCTTGATTTCCTCTCCTTCTTGATAGAGTTTTGTTGCTTCTTCTTTGTCTGCCCAGGTTCAAAAGAACCTGTGGAATCACAACAACATACTACTATGCAAGAAACAAGGATCTAAATTCATAAATAATGTAGGATCAGATGTGCATTAACCATATACATGCATATATAAACAAGTACACAAGAATATGGAAGGAAACAAGAATAGCTTTATTCATATGAAAAGTAGCAAGAAGATTAAAACCATGTGCTCTGACCTAGCATCATCCTCCAGCTAAGAAGCCCTTCTTCACCTCAAGCAAAGCTAGATCACCCAACACTGTGAATGTACACCAGAATACCAACAACACTTCTCTAGAAGATACAAAATTCCAGCCTCTGGATCTCTGT
>APFE030592556.1:43420-84886 GCA_000404065.3 Pinus taeda | reverse complement strand
CCAACTCATGATGAACTCTGACATTTGTCACCCTTTGAAAAAATTCAAAACATGATAAGTGTTGGAAGGATGACATGGCAAGAGGGCATGCTTGTAACTCGGTGAGGGTAGTGGGTTCATCCTTAACATGTTTTCCACTCTTGTGGTGTCTCCTGGGAGCCTGCTCTTTTGAGGATGAGTCACTCTGTGTCTCCCTCTCATACTCGGACGAATGCTGTGATGACATGACTGCAATGTGGGTTGTGATTAGGCTGCCCCTTTGATGATGGTGTGAGGCTGGGTGCCTTTGTAGTATCTGTTACCAAGGGGAACAAATGAAACAGGGAATGTTAGGAAGGGAGTGATGAAATGGGTATAGGGTTTATAGGGAGAACTTTGTTAGGGGTGTGGGAAGAGTTTGGGGCATTATGATGGGGTAGGGTTTAGGGTTTCTATTGAGCAATAGGAGGAGGGGGAAGGGAATATGATTTTGGTAGTGTTAGGGTAGTGATAATGGGGAAAAAATGACATAGGGGAATAAGGGACAGGGGTAGGGTAGGAAAAGTAACCTTGGCATCAACAACACTGTTACACAACCCTAGCAAGCTGGTTTTTCTTTGGTGTCTTCTTGTGTTTGCTTAATGGAATGTTTTTGCATTCAATCACCAGCAACAATCCACCATATTTTATCGAATTTGTTGCACAAATGAGTTTGAGAGCCTACCTTGCAGTTAGAGGGGCTTCACAAAAATTTTGAGGGAGTTTTGGCACATTCTGGGTGCTTTATCTCTGTGCGTCGTGCCCCTATCTTTGTGCGCCATGCTCCTATCTGTGTGCGCTGCACTCGTTATGGGCTTGAATGGTGGGTGAGTGCTATGTGCGCTGCGCCCTGCCTATGCGCCGTGCCCTTGTCTTCACCTCCAACCGACTTCCAGCTCCTCGTTTGCTCCTCAGACTATATGTGCTGCGTGCAAAGCCCAGTGCGCCACGCTCTGGGTATGTGCTACACCCTTAATAAATTTACACTGTGGGCAGGCCGCGTGTG
Source organism: Pinus taeda (assembly GCA_000404065.3). Classification (NCBI taxonomy): domain Eukaryota; kingdom Viridiplantae; phylum Streptophyta; class Pinopsida; order Pinales; family Pinaceae; genus Pinus; species Pinus taeda. The sequence goes on along the minus strand of APFE030592556.1, from coordinate 83,862 downwards.
CGCCGCGCCCTCTATGTGCGCTGTGCTCCTGGTTATATGCGCCACACTCTACGAGGTCGCCTCCAACTCACTCGATAGCTCACCAATGCACACTCACGCCTCTCCAGTACTTCTCCAAGACTTGTAATGGTACAATGCCTTTGCTTTTGACAAAAAATGATATTTATAGCCTTGGAAGAGATGGGTTTAATTTTTTCCTCTTCAAAAACCCATTTTTCTAATGTTTGAGTTTTGCACTTTTTCACTGACTTTAAAACACACTGATTTTCACTTTCCCTTTGAAATTTTAGCTCGAATGATGCAATTTTCGACACTATTAGCGGGGGTCGCAAGACAGGACATGTGGCCACAGAAACCATGACTGCATATGAAAAAATCACTTGACGACTTTTTTGAAAATTTGGCCATAAATGACACTATTTGAATTTTCTTCAAAACAGAGTTTTGAAGAAGAGTCGGAGTCTATCCACATGACGATGAAGCTTTCTAAACCATAACTATGTAAGGACCTCACTCTGGCCTGCATGGCACTACTGGACATGTTCAAGTACCAAATTGATGAATTCCTAGACCTAGACCTCGAAATGACCTTTGTCCTTTAAAGGACCAGACCTTGACTGTCATGGACTTTGATGATGATTGACAAAAGACTTGAGCCAGCAGGAGCCAGACATGAGGGGGGAAATGACTATAATGACCTTCTTCGTTAGATTATGGCATGCCTCTAGCAGAATGCAACTGGGAGAATGGAGTGGGACACCTAATCATGAAATGCATAAAGAGTTTTGATCTTTGACGGAGGACTGACCAGACTAACTCTAACATTGCCTCCAATGGGGGATGGTAGCTCCTTGGAGGTACCAAGAACAACAGATCTCTGGAGGAGCTAGACAATGCCTTCGTCCATTGGGCTAAGAAGCGGGATGAATTTTGCCAATGAAATCCAACCCCCATTGCTGAAAAGGGGCGCTCACCTCTATGGGCTTGAGTGGTAGAGGCTTTAACTTTTGCTTTCCTTTGAAAATTTGACACTTATGACAGCGCTTAACCATCTTATATACATCAGCAAACAATGTCGGCCAATAGTACCCTGCTCTCAAAATTTTGTTCGTTGTTGACTTCCAAAAGAGGTGACCTCCACAGTCTCCTTGGTGGCAGTCCTCCATGACTTGCTTTGCTTCCTTTTCCACCAAACAATTTAACAAAATTCCACCGGCATCTTTCCAATACAGTGCTAAATTAAGAATGCAGAACTTGGCAACCTTCAACTTAAGTGTTCTCGCTTTGTTTCTAGTCATGCCGGGCAGAGGTGACAAATTTTTGAGCACATATTGATATCAGAATAACATAGAGAAAGAGCAAACATTTTAGATATCTGAATTGGCGGTTCTTCATCATTCTCATTGGACAAAGTAGCGATCAGATTTATGTCGAAAGCATGCAAGTTTGATTTAGCCATTAGCTTCGCCAATCCCTGCCCTTTCACCAGTTTTGTGGGCTTTATTTCTATGTCATATTCCAGCAAGGCTGCAATCCACTTGCCTCTTCTTCCTTCCGGATCGGCCTGCACTAAAACATCCTTTACAGCAATGTTAGGAACATAGGCCAGAATGTGGGAATGTAGAATATACACCCAGAAATCTTTCAATGCCTTCAAAAGTGCAAGAGCCTGCTTTTCAATAATGTTATACTTTAAAGTTGCGTCTCTTATAGCTCTGCTGAAAAATGCAATGGGTCTTTCATGATCATATCTCTTCTGCAATAATGCCGCTGCCATAGTATGCTCCGAAGCAAATGAAAACAATATGAAATCCTGAGTATAGTCTGGGCTTTCTAGAACTGGTGCTGAGGAAAGAGCCAATTTGACCAAATTGAAATATTTTACCGCCTCTTCCGTCCATTTCATTTGGCTGTCCTTCTTAAGCATGTTTTTCATTTCTCTTAGATGCTCCACGAGATTATGTACAAAGCGGTGGAGGAAGTTCATCTTGCCATTGAATGATTGTATCTCCTTTTTATTCCGGGGCAGATCTATTTGCTGAATTGCTTGCACACGTGCCGGGTCAATATGGATGCCATCCTTGGAGATAAATGTGTCTGAGTAGTTTTCCTTCTTCCATGGAGAAAAAGCTCTTCTTTGGATTCAGTGACAAGCCATATTTTCTGCACTTTAGGAAGACAATTTTAAGATGGTACATGTGCTCTTCATCAGATTTAGAAAACACCGTCAAATCATCCAAATACACCACCAAAAAGACATCCTTCTCGTTTGCAAAAGCCAAGTCCATAGCACGCTGAAATGTGGCACCCGCATTCTTCAAACCGAAAGGCATTTTCGCGTAATGAAAGGTCCCACATGGAGTGGTGAACGCTGTCTTGTCTCGGTCATCCTCATGGACAAAAACTTGGTTATATCCCGAATAACCATCAAGCAGTGACATGCGAGATGCCCCCACTACTTGCTAAAGTATATGGTCCATTTTTGGCAGTGGATAGTTGTCCTTCAATGAGACTTTGTTAAGATTTCTAAAATCGATGCATAAGCGAATCTCCCCTGTCTTTTTCCTTACGGGTACCAAGTTTGAGATCCAATCTGAAAATCTGATTGGCACAATGATCCATGATTTGTACAACCCGTTGATCTCCTTTTCAATAGATGGCAGCAACTTTGGATTTAGCCTTCTCAACTTTTTCCTGAATGGTTTTTGATTAGGCTTGATGGGTATAGTGTGCTGAATTATATTGGTGTCATACGTCTTTAAGTCGGAATAGTCCCAAGCAAACACATCTGTAAATGAAGACATCAAACTGATATATTTGTCCTTGATCTTTGGCGGCAATGCTTTGGACAATTTTACCAATTAAGGATTCACAGCTGTCCCAATATTGACCTCTTCCACACCCTTCTCTGTTGGCTGCAATGTTGGCTTGTGGGCTACATCATCCTAGTCGAAGAGTTCTTCTAGAGGTATCAAACCTTTGGGAATAACATTATTCTCCAGCTGCAACACGTCTATTTCATTGATCTGCATTTCATCTGTACCATTGCCTTTTCCATCATCATTTTCTTCTTCGATTGAGGTCTCCTTAAACTTGCCTTTGTTTTGCAGAAAATCATCAATCTCGTCATCATCTTGGAACACTTGCCAATATCTCTGATTGTCTGGAACGGTTGGACGATGCTTGACATGGATTTCAAATTTGTTACTAGAGTTCATTGAGATTTTCAAACTACTTGTTGCCTTAGCAAGAGCATCAACAATGCTATTTTGTATGCGAAGCACACATGTCAAGGTGTATTCTGAGAATAATTTCAAAATGTCTAGGACTGCGTTATGGTAGGCCCGCATCCTAGGATGCTTTTCTTGATATCCACCCCTGACCTGCTTGATAACCAATTCAGAGTCGTCATATATTGAAATCATCTTAGTGTTAAGCTTTCTTAGAATCTTTAGGCCAGCAATCAAAGCTTCATACTTAGCTTCATTATTTGAACATTTAAAAGCCAACTTGTAAGAGCATACTCGTACGTTACTAGGGACCTTGTTTGGGGCGGAGAAGGGACTTCGTACCCAAATTCCTATTCCAGCGCCATCATTTCCTACTGCTCCATCAAAATCCATGGTCCACAAACCTTCTTCCTCCTCTTGCAAGTGCTGGAAATCTATTTGTTGTGCCTTGCCTGCTTGCTGTCCATTGCTTTCAGCTGATTGCCCAACGATATTCTGCTGTTCTTGTTCCTCTTTCTTCAAAACTTCTCTAAAATTTTCTGTTATTTTCGGAATATCATTTGCTTCTACCAATTGACTATCTATATCATTTAAACTATCTGAATACAAAACAAAAGACTCTAAATCTGTATGTACATAGTTAATAGGATGATTTATTGGTTTCTCCTTGCTTGTGATCATGTACTTCATTTTTTGTTCCCGATATAATTTCCTCATTTGTCCAAATACTAGAATCGTTGCATAGGAGAAATCTAGTTGTAGTGTCCCTTTTAGTTTCGCTACCCAAGACCTAGAAAGAAGCATGCCAAACCTTGGAGGAATGTCTACCACCACAATATCCATCAAAACATTCTTCATGGGGAGCTGATCCAAACTCACAACCAAGTCTTTGATGAGACCTATACATCTTACTCTACTGGAATCGAACGAATAGAGATCATGATATTGCCGGGTGATGTCTAGACCAAGCTTGTCCATGATTGCTTTGGGCATGAGATTGTGAGAGGCTTCAAAATCGAACATGGCATTATGTAAAACAAAATCATGCAACCTTAAACTGATGTAGAAAGGTGGCACATCGCTGTCATGAGACTCGCCATTTGATGCTGGCCCAAAAATCATTTAAGGCTGATCATCTTTGACGTTCACCATGTCGGACATTGGGTCCAAATTTAACATTTTAGATACTTGTCCTTTATAACTGCTGTTCTTCAATATTTCAGTCAAAGGGATGGATATTTTTAGTTTGGAAATCTCATTCTCTAAATTGAAAGCGAGAATCCTTTCCACCTCTTTGACCGGGATTTCTTTCCTCTCCCTTTCTTGCGATGTAACTTGCTGATGTGCTGGTTCTACTGATGTTGATTTGCTGCTCTCCGTTTCAACCACCTCCTTTCCTTTCCTTTGTGTACCAGCTGAATCATTCTTTGGCACTTCAACATCCTTCTTTTTCTGAATGGGTTTGACTGGCACATCCCTGTTTCTAAGTGAATATCGCTGCTATTGGGCAGACAAATCATTCATGTAGCCTCTTTGGTATTCATCTGATTGCTCCTCCAAGACGGTGTCGCTTGCTAGAATGAAATCTCCATCTTTGTGTGCAGCTGAATTCTCTGCATACTCCTCTTCAGTGAGATAAGTAGGCAAATCGTCAGCAGTAAAGAGATGATTTTCTTTGCCTATTACATTCCCATCTTCATCTGATTTTGGTCCATGCACAAAATTTTGCTGCAAAGGTGTTTGTACTGGTTGTTGTGCAATTAGCTCTTGAGCTCACTGATCTCTCTGTCTTATTCTATACTGTGGTTGTTGCTGGCCACGGAAGCTAGGATTTCTAACTTGTGGCTCCAGTTTGTCAAGTTTCACTCTCTCAAGCATCTTCTCTACCTTCCGAAGTAGTTGATCTACCGAGGAAGATTCTTCCTTTGCAGTGACCTTCTTTTCTGCTTTTGCTCTAGCTCTCTTGGTCAGCAGATTTGCTTCAACGCTGACTGCTATCTTCTGCATGTATTCCATTGTAGCCGGTTCTCTTTCTCTCAATTGATAAGCCATATCAGCATCAAAACCATCTGGGAACTTCAACATGGCTAGTCCCACGGGTGGCCTTAGATTATCTGGAATTTCATTATACACTGTATTGAATCTAATGCAATAATCTTGGACCGACTCACCAATGTTTCTCTTGATTTGTTCATATTCAGACAGAATTTGAAGAGGGTTATTTTTTACTTCCCATCGGTTTAAGAATTGTCTTTGTAGGTTTGCCAAGGTAGCTATACGTGCAACCGGTAAATCTCTGAACCATTTTACTTCACCCACAAATGTTTGTACAAAAAGTCTCATCGCCACGTTTTCCGCATCTATCTCATGAAGTTCATAAAAGTCTACCATTCTGTCCACATGTTGCTGCGCAGTAATGCCATTAGGAGTGCCATCAAAGAATGGGATTTTTCTTTCGTAATCAGTGGGCATATCATCTAAAATTTGAGGCAAAACAAGCGGTGCGAAACGTGCAGCCATCACTGTTGGTGGATTTGTCCTCGAAGGTGTTGGAGGAGTGTGCACAATTTGTAAGGGGCTAGCAATGGGAGTTTGAAGCTGAGATATTATGTAGTTATCAATAGACCGGTTAACCCTTTCCATCTCCAAGTCTACAAGAAACTGTGGATTGTGGACAGTAGAGTCAACTGCTCTTTTGGACTTGGTTTCAACAACGATAATTTAAACTACTCGTCAAACTCTAGCTCTTCAATATACTAAAAAATGTCCGAGCATGAATGAGATTTGAGCACAGGAAATATAGAGCTTTCTTGATGACAATTTATTGAAATCAACTTGGGATTTTCGTAGATGAGCGGAGGGTCGGGATCTAGATTAGCTCTAGTGTATCTTCGAGAAGCCAGTGTGCTATTGAGAAAAATCAAAGGACACAACCTACTTTACATCAGCCTATCAAATCCTAAACTTATCATCCAGAAGCTTAGAATTATTAAAAATCAAGGGGATTTTATTTTTTCCCCAGTATGGTCACCACTATGTTAGCACCTAAATCCGCCTTAGGCTAAAGGAAGGCAAAATTCAGGGTAACCACAAACCACTCTCAGTTTGGTAGCTAGCCCTACCAGAATAGGAGAGGGCTCTCTCTGAGTCACACTCAGTGAATAGATGAACGAAAAGGCCTGAGATGACTTTCAATGAACTATTTATCTTAGGCTAGTAAGTGAAAATGAAAATAAGGAGTGATTTTTATGAATGACTGTGTTTCTGGGATGTTATGGGACCACCAGACCTCAATGAACAAAGAACTTAATACAAAGGCACAAATTATTTCATAAGGCAAGGTAGGCAGAAAGCATAGCAATTTAGTTTTAAGATATTGTGGAATGGAGAGATTGATTAAGAGGGTGAAAAGGGCATGGACAACATGAATCCTTTTCAACAGAAGAATGAACACTGTACATGAAATATTCCCACAGGTAGAGCAAAAAAACTGAATTCTACCTTAGCTAACTTAGAAAATTTCAATGGAAATGAATATGAAATGAGCTATGAAACATAACAAGATACATATGAAACATAAGAGACACATTTTCTACAATCAAAACCACATGAATCTCATGAAACAAAGCCACTTCCTTTCATTAATCCTCTGTAAAAAATATACAATGCAGAAACAAAGTTTCTTGCCCACAGTCTCCCAGAAGTTACAAGCCAACCAACCCTTTGCAAATGGTTTTCATATAATATATAGAATGTTCTATGAAGAGATAGAACGCCCAAGGGTTGGGGAGTTACTCAAATCATTACAAATTGAAGGTGGAGAGCCAAACAACAGCTACAGGTGCAACGCCACAAACATGACAAATGGCTTGGGTGGCCCTTTGCCTTCCTTTGCCACTTGGATAATTGACCATTTGGAGTGAAAATACTTATAAAACCACCTTAGGTGTCGAAAAAATGAAGTACATATGAGTGGGCCCACTTACAAAAAGTCAGGAAGCGAAATTTCGTGAAATGGAGGCATTTTGGCCCTTTTTCCTATATGCACCGCGCCCTTTTCCTGTATGCATTGTGCCACTTTGAGGCCAGTTTTGAGGCACTTTCTGGAGTCCAAAATGTACCCAAGTGTGCTCGTTGGAAAGCCTGTCCTGTCTACTTTCCAACCCAAGTGGAATTTTTGAATTTGGAGCTTATTTTCCCCTTCAAATCTTCATTCTCCCAAGAATTCTTCCTATGTGTCAAAATAGGGGCAGTGAGGCCATTTTTGAGTGTATTTTGCCCTTTTGGTGGCCAAGATCTTCTCCAAATTTCTTGCTCATAGTGCCAGTAATTTTGATTTTGCATGCCGAATCCAAAAATGCAAACCATCTCTCATTTGGAGCTCCCAATTTTACGCGTCGCGTCGGTGGCGTGACGCGTATAGAGAAAAAACCTGTTTTTTTGCCAAAAATTTGTCATGTGACCAAAATTTTCCCAAATTCCTTGAAACTTGGGCTGGAGGTCCTCTATGAGGTGCTATGCTGTGCCAAGGAAGCTTCAGCCAAGATTCGAAGCTGATCTTGTTCTTTTGCCTCTTTTGCTTCTTTTGTTGCTTTGCTCAATTTAGCCTTCAAGCTCCTTATTTGGGCCTTTGCGCTCATGTTTCGTGCCCTGTAATGACAAGCCATCCTCCTTAGTATGGCTTTGTCCCTATTTTCCTTCTTCAACATTTTCTACAAGTGTAGATTGACCTGATCCAACCAAGACTCACGGTCGTTGTTGATCTCTTGCTCCAAGGTAGTGAGCTCGATCCCTCTCTGCTGGCCAGCTTGTCGATTTTCACGAATGCTTTGCAGCTCCATGATCGTTTGTTGGTCCTTAGGCTGTTTGTTTCTCTACTCTAGATACTTGATGACCCATCTAGCCCTCTCGAAATTTAGTATCAAGTCTTTGATCTCCGTGTCCTGCTCCTGAATGGTCATCCTGAGTTTGGCATTTTCTGCCTCTGTCTCTTCATCCGGAATGAGGATGACATCAGTCTCCTATGCACCTGATGGCCCCTCATCATGCACGGTCTCCTTGCACTTGTCCAATACCTGTGTAGTCGATGTCGGAAGCAAGGCCCCTTCCACCCCGGGTGGAGATAACACTCGCTTTGCTGCTGCAAATAAGTTCCTACTGCCTTTTTGATATGTCACCAAAAATGGCATGATTGTGGTCTCATGGCGCTCATGCTGATAAGAAGGACCACCCAACTCCTCGAATGAATGCTGTGATGACATGACTGCAATGTGGGTTGTGATTAGGCTGCCCCTTTGATGATGGTGTGAGGCTAGGTGCCTTTGTAGTATCTGTTACCAAGGGGAACAAATGAAACAGGGAATGTTAGGAAGGGAGTGATGAAATGGGGATAGGGTTTATAGGGAGAACTTTGTTAGGGCTGTGGGAAGAGTTTGGGGCATTGTGATGGGATAGGGTTTAGGGTTTCTATTGAGCAATAGGAGGAGGGGGAAGGGAATATGATTTTGGTAGTGTCAGGGTAGTGATAATGGGGAAAAAATGACATAGGGGAATAAGGACCAGGGGTAGGGTAGGAAAAATAACCTTGGCAGCAACAACACTGTTACACAACCCTAGCAAGCTAGTTTTTCTTTGGTGTCTTCTTGTGTTTTCTTAATGGAATATTTTTGCATTCAATCATCGGCAATAATCCACCATATTTTATTGAATTTGCTGCACAAATGAGTTTGAGAGCCTACCTTGCAGTTAGAGGGGCTTCACAAAAATTTTGAGGGAGTTTTGGCATGTTCTGGGTGCTTTATCTTTGTGTGCTGCGCCCCTGTCTGTGTGCATTGTGCTCCTGTCTGTGTGCGCCGCGCTCATTATGGGCTTGAACGGTGGGCGAGTGCTTGTGCACCGCGCCCTTGCCTGTGTGCGTCGCGCCCTTTTCTTCACCTCCAACTGACTTCCAGCTCCTCGTTTGCTCCTCGGACTGTATGCACTGTGCGCAAAGCCCAGTGTGCTGCGCTTTGGGTATGCGCCGCACCCTCAATAAACTTACACTGTGGGCAGGCTGCATGTGTGCCATGCCCTCTGTGTGCGCCACGCTCTCCGAGGTTGCCTCCAATTCACTCGATCGCTCACCAATGCACACTCACGCCTCTCCAATACTTCTCCAAGACTTGTAATGGCACAATGCCTTTGCTTTTGACAAAAGTTGATATTTATAGCCTTGGAAGAGATGGGTTTAATTTTTTCCTCTTCAAAAACCCATTTTTCGAATGTTTGAGTTTTGCACTTTTTCACTGAAATTAAAACACACTGATTTTCACTTTCCCTTTGAAATTTTAGCTCAAATAATGCAATTTTTGACACTTTTTGTGGGGGTTACGAGACAGGACATGTGGCCACGGAAATCATGACTGCATCTGAAAAAATCACTTGACGGATTTTTTGAAAATTTGGCCATAAATGACACTGTTTGGCTTTTCTTCAAAACAGAGTTTTGAAGAAGAGTCGGAGTCTATCCACATGATGATGAAGCTTTCTGAACAATAACTGTGTAAGGGCCTCACTTTGGCCTGCATGGCACTATTGGACATGTTCAAGTACCAAATTGATGAATTCCTAGACCTAGACCTCGAAATGACCTTTTTCCTTTAAAGGACCAGACCTTGACTGTCATGGACTTTGATGATGATTGACAAAAGACCTGAACCAACAGGAGCCAGACATGAGGGGGGAAATGACTATATTGACCTTCTCCGTCAGATTATGGCATGCCCCTAGCGGAATGCAACTAGGACAATGGAGCGGGACACCTAATCATGAAATGCATAAAGAGTTTTGATCTCTGACGGAGGACTGACCAGACCGACTCTAACAGGTTCTAAACAAAGAAAGCTCAAATGGTAAATCAAATTGAATATCCTCTAAACTTGATAATTCTTTGGGAAGTGAATTTGCTTTATTTAACTGACTACTACTTCCTTGAGTTTCTACCTTTTTTGGCTTTTTAAAAATTTTGTCAGGATCATCAATTATTGTAGCAGGGTTTGGATCTGGATTTGCCCTGTTATAATGTGTTCTTTTGGGAGCTAGAATTTTATTTTTTTAAGTGTTTAATGAAACTTCTTTCATAAATCTAAAATGATCTTAAGGTACAAAAGATGAAATTTAATATTTCCTTAAAGTTTTATTTAAATTGAGGATTGGTCCCTAGTGTGGTCGCCAATACATTATCACTCCAAAATTTCTCTAGAGTTGTTAGGAAAGAAATAATAGAGGTAACCAAAAACCTTCTTTTGAGATAAGGATCTAGCCTTCCTAATGCTTAGAGAGGGCTCTCTCTCTTTATGATTTAACTTTGTTTAGTCAATTGATTTTAGGCTAGTTATGATTGTACTTGGGTTTTGATTTGGATTTGGTGGTGGAATCACTGACTTAGATGGATAGAGGGATGTCTTTTACCATTGGGCTATAGGGTCAAGTGTCAAGTAAATAGTACTAGATCAAGTTCTAAAGATAGTGTTTACAGGGCAAGGTAGCAGAGTAAATTCAAATCTTAAGGCTGGTTGGTGAAGTGGTTTTCAATTGGGGTCAAGGAGCAATTAAGGGTTCCTCAAACTAGATAATGAAGGAAATGGTAGGGGTCAATCGAAACTGGAAAGAAATGAAGGATTCCTTAATATGGATATTAGTAGAAAACATTAAAATGATTAACTGTTCACGACAAAGTGTACTTAAACAAATTTTGTAATATAATTCTAGTTAATTCATTCAATTTAGATAACATGCAATTTTGTGAAACACTTAAGAAAAATAACAAATTGACAAAAGAAAATACTTCACTGAAGTGGCCCAACACATGAATCCTGTAATGCAATCTCTTTATTACTCAGTGTAGTCTATTGACTTGAAAACATGGTACAAATAAGCCTCAGGTTTCAGATAAATACAATTATAGTAATATCAAGTAATCCACCCTATATACTTCGAATTATGAGGTATTTATACAAAAATAGTTTACAAAATATCCCAAATAGTCTTGGGAATTAATCTAGGAGAAAGAAATATCTTCATGCAAGAAGATAGAGACAGATATTTAACTGCTGCAATCTGTCCCTGTTTATTAGGCTCTGCTATCTTATGCTTTGATCTTTTGCTGTTTCTTCTCCTTTGCTGTTGGTCTTCCATGCTAACTGTCTTTCACTTTTATTTTTAATTGATACTCTTTACCCTGATACTCTTTCATCTGAGCTGACCTGTTACTTTCTTTTACTGCCTTATATTTCAGTTTTTAACTTGCAATTTTTACAGTAAACAATTTAACTTTTCCCATATCTCTGCATTTGGTAATTTGATATTTACCATTTTTGTGTAGATTTCATCTGCTTTTGTGTACTTTGCAAAGGTGGGCCTGTTCACAAAAAGGTGTTTTACCTCATGCTGGAGGTAGAATAGGTTCTCAAATGTTTGGTATAGAACCTTTCTAGTAGGCATACCTTTCATAGAATAATTATTTGCTTGATCTCTTACCACTTCTTTGATTTTCCTGTTGTAGTTTTCTTGTGGCATTAATCTATCATTTATCACCAAGGGATTTGGCAGACCTTTTTGCCTTAAAGCATCAAACTTAACCATGAACTTGTCTATAACCAGCAGCGTGGTTTGGCATTTTCCCTCAAGTTTCATCATTAAATTCCTCTTGGTGAGCACTTTTTTCACTTCTAGTATGGTGCCAATCCTGTTAGCTATGTCCAACTCCTGTAATTCATACTTATTTTTGGAGTTAAGGAAGTGGATTATTCTGGTGGCTTCTTCTGGCATGTCTCCAAGTTTAGCCTTAGCTCATTGAATTACTTTTGTAGCCTCTTTGACTAAATCATTTTGTTCAAAGATGACTTGTTTAGATGGCCAAATATCATTGACAGAGTCAATGATATTGGCCCATAGTTGTTCTTTAACCTAGGCAAGTGGCTCCTTCAATGTTAGCTCTTTCTCTAATTTCCTTATCCTCTCATTCATCCTGGTTGACTTTTGAACTTCATCTTTGTGCATAATCTGAGCTATTTTCTTCTCATCCTTTAGACTCCTTAACTGTCCTTTGAGTCTATTAATCTCATAGGTCTGAATGGACATGTCCTCCATTGCTTTGACCAATTTGCTTACCTCATCACTTGGCTAAGCTGTTGTTATTGTTGAACTTTTTGCTGATGTAGATGCTGTTGCAGCTTGAAGTTCTATAGCCAGTGGAACTATGGGGGCCAATGAAGAAGCCAAGGCTGATGGAACTGCTGTAGTGACTATTTGAATGGCAGTGGTAGTGGCTGTCTCAAGTTTGGCCTATTTTAACTGTATCAAACTGTCCAATTCCTTCTCCATTTCTTTTAATTGATCATTCAATTGAAGAATGAGGTCCGTCATCTCCTCTTGCTGGGTTTGGCTCTCAAGGATCTCCTTGGTTTGTGGATGCACTGAATGAGGCAACTTTAGTTGCTTCTCTAGAGCAGCAATATCCTCATTTTCCTTTTTATTAATTTCATTGCAGCCTTGACATCATTGGGATTATGTCTAAGCTCAACCACCAAGTCTTCTAGTGACTTGATTCTATTGTCCTTAGCCTATGAAGATGCCTTTTCCAGTTTATACTGTGCTGTAATATTATCCAGTGAAATTTGGAGTTGGTGCACAATCATTGCTTTATTTTTCATGGTGGAATAAATAATCTCACCTACCTCCTTATGGAACTCAATTTGGTATATGGAGTGCACATCCCTAGCCAAAACTTCAAATTCAGTTTTCCTGTAGTTCGCTAATGATCTGGGTTGCTGGACTGTAGGTTGCATGAATGTCATTTTCATTTTACCTGTTTTAATGTCAAAGGCTGACATTAATCTATTTTGATTTGTAGGTGTCTTTTTGAAGTACTGGGCATAAGTATCAACCTTCATTGTCTCATTTCTCAACTTAATTTCCTTGAATTTTTCTTTAATATCTTTCTCTTTATCCACAGGCTTGGTGGATGAAGAGACTTCAATGTTGAGCTGTTTCTCAATAAATTGAGTATTTGAAGTAGAAGGTTGTTGAGTTTCACCTGAAACTATTGGGCCTTTACTCCTTCCAATCGTTGTGTCAGTGTGAGTGATTTCCACTGTTCCAATGGTGTCTTCTTGTTCAGTTACAAGATTAAGCTTGGGCCTCTTCCCATAATTGATCTCAAATCTTTCATCTATAGTGTCCATTGCTGAGCTAGGACCTTCTTCCCTGGTTCTTTTTGCATTTCTGTCTTCATTGGATGGAGTTTTCAAAATAGGAGGAATATTCATCTATTCTTCTAGGGATGGAACCTGTAGAAAGGAACTAGTATCAATTTGGTTTTCCACATCTATCAAAGTATTCTCCACATCTACTACAACATTCTACACATCTATCAAAGTGTTTTCCAACTACTCTGACTGGTTGGAAAATCTCTCAATGTCTGGCCTAGGATCATGTATGAAAGGACTCAATTTGAATTTGAGCCTTAGTTTATTTATGACTCCATGAGGGTCATATTGCCACATAAAAATGCTCTTGAAGTTCATCTCTTGTAAGAGTTTATCTGCCTCTGGTCCAACTTCCCTATTATTACAAATAAAGGGGCCCAATTGATTTTTCATTTTAAATTGAGTCTTCTTCTTGTTTGACAGGAAATTAACCTCATCAGAGTTTATGATTTTTCTGAAATACTCTAATGAAAATATCCTCATGGGGAGCTATTTGTGCAGTTTGTAGGGAGTAAGTGTTGGGTATACGACCAAAGTCCCACATTGGCTAGAAGTGGGGAGGATCATGGGTATATAAGGATGGACAAATATCTCCATTGGTATGAGGCCTTTTGGGGTAAACCCAAAAACAAATCCATGAGGGCTTACGCCCAAAGTGGACAATATCATACCATTGTGGAGATATGTGGTGTCCAAAGCTCTTACAAGTGGTATCAGAGCCAAGTTCCGAAGTTAGCCAAGTGGATGAATCCTCGAAATGCCGAACGAAGGTGGTGGGCCCCAGTAATATCCCGATGGGATTCGTGGATGAGCTTGGTTAGACAGGTGGTGTGCTCCAGATTCTTCATGGACGTGTGTCTTGGTCCCCAACACGGTGAAGAGGAGTTTGACCTGGGATAGAGCAAGCTCTCGAGGCAGGTGGTGCTCCATGTAAGGCGTGTGCTTCCAACACATTGGAGCGGAGAATCTTGGTTGGTAGAGAGTGGACGGATGATAATCATTTGAGGGGAGGCTCGATGGTCCTTTGTTCGAGGGGAGGATTGTTGGGTATACAACCAAAGTCCCACATTGACTAGAAGTGGGGAGGATCATGGGTATATAAGGATGGACAAATATCTCCATTGGTATGAGACATTTTTGGGTAAAACCAAAAAAAAATCCATGAGGGCTTATGCCCAAAGTGGACAATATCATACCATTATGGAGATATGTGGTGTCCAGAGCTCTTACAGTAAGTTGGCATCCATATATTTTGATTTCTGTATGGTCCTGGTATAGATACAAGTCTCCCACTCTACTGTTCTTTGCCAACTGTAAAACTGTTTTAATCTCCTAACTGATCCTAGGTTGATAGCTACTGGTTAGCATGTTTATAACCAGATAAAAAAATGAATCAATGAAGTCTTTGTAAGTAAATACAGTGGAATACATTTGGATCAATGGTTTCCAAAAGATGACAGATCTTGGATTTCCCTTGGTGTCTAACTTTTGGATGCTGACAAGAAACTTATCTGACTCAAAGTACAGGAACATGTGAAACAATACAAATGACTATTTGAATACTCTCTCATTTAGAAATATGATAAGTTGTTCATGGATTCTATCTTCCAAGAACTGAGCATAGTTGTAAATTGTAGTAGGAGGTTTGCCTGGGCAAAAGATAGGAAGGAAAGAAAGGACAACCTCATCCACATGTTCATCTATGGCGTACCCTAGAATGCAAGAGAGCATGGTAATAATTTGTTTGCCTCTCTTAGAGAAAATGGTGGCAGCATATGGAGGACTATCTGTTGGAGTGTGAGACTCTTTAATGATGAAAGTGTGAATGATCTGAGATTTCTTAGGTATGTTTAGCTTCGTGTAGAGTTCAAGTAAGGCTTCAATGGAAAGTAAGGTCTCATTTGGACTTGACTGGATTTGCAGCATTTGATTTATAGATTCTGCTATAATGGTGAACAAAACCTGCTGATCGGGGTGACTATGGCTCTTTGACTTGGAATATAGCATGCTTGGTAGAAGTGGATGATTTCTAGGAATGGGTGTACCTATGGGAACAAGTACTTTGGAAAATTTTACTCCCTAAGGTGAATGTCATTATTCTGGTTAAAAAACTTGTCTTTACTCTAGTAGTGGAGTTTCAATAGGTAGGTAGGGGAAGCAGTGTCCTTGATTTGAAATTCTCTATCAGCTAATGAAAGCTGGTCAATGTCCATGTGAGGGGTTTGTAGAGCTATTACATCCAAGGAGGTTTGGGAAGCCATAATTTGGTATATTCAACTGAATTAATCTTTCTGTGGCTTTAGGAGGAAGGTTTAGAAGCTTTGGAATAGTGGGGAGGGTAACAATAGTCTGTAAAAAGGGGTTTGGGTGCACAATAGGATTTTTTTTAGTTTATGAAGTATTTTTAATTAATTTAATTAATTAACCTTGGATAATTACTGTGTATAATTTAAATTCACAGGGCCATTTTGGTTATATCAAGAATACCTGGAAATTTGACGGTTTGGTGCATAGACGAGTTTTTGTGGTAGCTGCAGAGGGTACTAAGGCTTCAACTAGCTATTTGCTGCTTCAATTTGGTGTCTGCAATGTCTTGGGGTGGTAAAAGGCGGTCAAATTTGTTGCACATAGGTTTGGGGTGTCTGAATCATTTAATAATGGTTCGCAGTGAAAAATGAGCAAAAAGAGAAAATTGGGGCTTTTTCGACCTTTAACCAATAACAGTTACATTTTTGCACAAGATTTATTGAATGAACAATGGGTAGTTTTGGTGTAGGTAGGGAGGTGGTTTTGTGCGATATCGCACTGCTTTTGGATGGAGGGTGGTAATTTTCGCGAGTACGTGATATACCCTGGTGCCGCCACATAGCCAAACAACTCTACACCAAAACCGCGAATCTCGCGTGCTCTCAGGCCACTAATTTTCGGAAGATGAATCCGTGCGTTATGGCTGTGCGCCATTGGATTTGGGGTGGGAGATCAGAGGGATATTGTGTACTGAATTTGCACGAACAGAGTCAGGATGTGATTTAGTGGGGCCCGAGATCTAATTACAATGATTTGTAATTATTTAACAGATAATGATGGTTTTTTAAGATAAGCAGTGGGTAAATAAAGGTGGGCCCATGGGTTATATGGAAGGGGTTTTTAACTATACACCAAGGTTTGGTGGGTTAAAAGGGTGTCAGGAAATTATAACCTGGGGGGTTTTATAAAGTGCGATATTAGGAAAAGATTTAGGATAAAGGGCTTTTGTGGGTTTTTAAGGAGAAAAGGGAAATTAATAAGGGGGGAGGGAAGTATTATTTGTGATGGGAATGTGTTTCACACTAGGGAAAGGGGTTTTGGGAAGGAGGAATGATTTTTTGAAGGGTAATGTCTAGGGAAATGTGTGAAACATAGGGATCAAAGGTCAAAATGAAGGGAAATAGTTTTTATAAGTAATGAAAGGATAAGGAGGGGAAATTAATAAAGTAAGTATGCGGGGGATAGTGAAATGAGGGGAAATTAGTAAATAAGATTTAGTGAATGTCATTTCTCTTTCGCAATTCCTCCTACACATGAAACATAGGATTAAGCATGATGAATGTGCTTTCGACTTAGAAACCTTGTTCACTTGCAAAACTTCTTCTACCTACCCTTTATTTACCCTATCATTTTCTATTCATTCATTGGGTGCATTTGAGCTTGATGACCCTTTATTTATTTTTCTTTTGGTAAGAAAACTATCTAATTCTAACCTTATAACTTCCAATGGCTCATATTAAACTATTGAGCTCATTTTTATTCTCTACCTAACTACTAATCTGCCAAGATTAAACAGCTTGGCTAGATCTTTATTCTCTCTATATCTGTTAGCCCTGCTATGCAGTGCTGACTTTCTAATGTCAGAGCAAAGCTCGATCTGATTGGTGCTATCTTCAAAGGGGCCCTTCATGGGTCATTTTCCCTTTTCCTTCTACCCTGGTTTCTCTCCACCACCTCCGTTTCCCTATTTTTATCCTAACCTTGACAAAGTAACCCCCTTCTTGACCTTAGCCCCAAGCGTGAAACCCCAAATAAACTGTACCCATACGCCCTCGCGCACTCATAAATCCCTCATCGCATCCCCATAGTCAGATCATCTTTGCCAAGATCTAATGGTCTTCGCTTGCATCGCGCCGATAGTTTGATCGAGCGATAGTGCACGATGAGAGTGGTTTTTCTCTCTCATTCACTACTACGTGTTGATCACTGAATGGAATCACTTGGCCCCAGGATTTTACTACTTTACACCCGTATGCTGTGCGATGAAAACCATTACCGCCCTACCAATCCACCCCACCCGATAAACAACCGTGCAACTTCGTTTCTCGATGAGTGTTTGATCCGTCTGCAAAAGAACCAACAGCTCCAACTCACCCCGATATGACCTTAGTTGATAGCCTCCGCCGAAGCATCTCCACCATCCATTTCCTTGATCTGACAGTCATTCTTCCTGTTCACCCAAATCATCCACCTTCCCATGCATTCCATGTCCTCTGACATTTTTTTGCCCGAAGAAGGAGATGACCAGCTCCGCCATCATCAGTCACAATCAGATTCCCAACCACCATATTTAATAGAAAGCATGGCCGAAAGGAGAAAAGGACAAGGACGACTCTATAACTGAATTTATCAATCATGGACTTCATGGGTACGAGCACTCCAACCGCCTAATAGGACAACACAGCACCTGAACAGATCGGGTTCACCTAGTGAAGCAAACAAACACGTTCAAAGACTCCATCAGGCAGTTAAATGCGGTTGGTGGTCAATTACGACCCCCCCATACCTAAACGGCCAAGTTCCATAGTATTGTAAACTTATAAATATCCAGAAACAAGATGTAATAAAGGTTGGCATTTGATGTAAGGTTCAAATTCTGGAGACTGTAGAAATTTTGTCACTTGCAGTGTCTCATCTTCATTTTCAACTAATACAAGCTTCTTTTGCTGTTAACTGCTCACTGTCCATTTTCTTCTTATTCTAAGCTTGTGCCTGATATGTTGTATTATTGAGCTCCTGGTCTTTAGCACTAGATAACTGTCATCTTATCTCTGTGTTAAAGTATTGATTGCATCACTGAATAGGTCACTCAAGTTTCTTTCTATCTAATGTAGGAGAGCTGTCATCCTGTCTTTGCATTAATAGATTAGATTTACAGGTTTCTTTACTGGTTGCAGCCAGCCATCACATGGTCTTGTGCATCTGATGGTGTGGTTAGTATTATCCATATTCACCTAACATCTAAAACTGTGAGCATTGGTGGTCTAAAGCCTTGTAGTCTGAGGGTGTTTATGCATGTCTGGAGTGAAACAGAGTGAAAGTGGTTATCTGGCTTGAACCAAACCATTATTCCTTCCATTAAATCTGCAATAATAGTTGAATTTATATGTTACCAAGCATCTCTGAGCTACAACCTAGGAGAGTTTCTTAGAATCCTAACATAATTGGCGCCATTGTCGGGGAGAGGAGATTGAAGCTCAGCTTCACTGGGAGAATGACACAGATCCAACTTTGATGATAGATAAAGTCTGGACACATTTTTGGTTGTAATAATCTATTTGGCAACTCTACTAGAGGCCAAACCTCACGGCGACTCCACATCATAGTTCTGGCTCAGTTTGTGAGACATACTCAGAGAAATCCTCAGAAATCACCTGCTAACCCAGTGCCTGATCCTGAGAAGATTATCAAGCAAAGAAATATATCAGAAAAAGGAGCATTAGGATCAAGTATGCCTAAACAACCTTATGTATCTTTGCAAGAAAGGCTTGTAACTGAGCATGCACATGTTGAAAATATAGAGCCTAGCACTATTAGTGAAGAAATACTCTCAGAGATTCACAAAGCTCCTTGTTCAATAAGTTCCCCTTTGGATCTCAGTCCAAAGGAAGCCTCCCTCCCAGTCCATCATATTCCTTTACCCTGTTAGTCATTTCTCAACTCCCTACCTTTCAAACTGCCAGTATCCTTCCCTCTACCCCAGTCATGGCAGGCTCACAAGAACCTACCAAAATGGAAAAAATCATAGCTACTAGGTATGGAACCCTGGTCCTACTTGTTCCTTTGAATGCCATGCTTGTAGGAGAGTATCAGAAATGCATGCCTAAGCTCACTGGTACAAAGGGAGTAACATATGAAGAACATCTTGAGTATTTTTATAGCTATGCTGATAACCTAGATATCAGTGAGGATGATGTGTGGATGAGAGTATTTGTCCAAAGCCTTGATGGAGAGGTTAGAAAATGGTTCAAAGAGCTCGCCCCTAGGTCTATAGCAGACATTGAAGCATTAGACAATGTCTTTTTAAAGCATTGGGGATATAAGAAAAACCTGCTATACTACCATACTAAGTTTGGCAACCCGAAAAGGGAAAATGGGGAGTCATTGTCTAATTTTAATAAAAGATTCAATCGTATGTATAGCAAGATACTAGCTGAAGTGAAGCCTACCCCCAACTCTGATAAACTCACTTATGCCAATTCCTTTGATTCTGATTTCTGCCTACTATTAAGAGAAAGAAGATGTGCTACTTTAGCTGAAATGTAAGATGCGGCCTTGGAGGTGGAATCCAATATCATGGCTGCAAAAAAACTCAAAGGACATGCTGATAGAAGGAGGCAGAGAGGTGAGTCCTCTTCTTCTTCTTCTTCATCTTCAGAACCCAAAATAGATAAAATGACTAAAATGATAGAGTCATTGGCTATTGAAATATCCAAACTGAAGGTGGAGCAGAGTTCGGGGAAAGCAAGGCTTCCTAATACATTCGCTCCTAGAAATCCAAATCCATTCAAAAGAGAAAATGAACAATTGCAGATCATTTAGAGGGGCAAAGAGGCCAATGAAGAAAAAAGGGTGAAGGCTCCTTTCTAGAACATAGTCATGGAGGAGGAACAATTTGATGAAGAGGATGAGATTCACTGTATGGAAGACAAGGGCAGTGCTGCCTTTTTGACACTAGTTGACTACGAAGATTTATCACTTAGGGACCAGACCAGTCAAGAGTGGGACAGAGAAGCTATTCTGCAAACGGAAGACCAACAAATATATAATTTGAGGTCAAGAACGAGTAATGTCAAAGAGAATCTTGCCCAGAGAGTTGATGTCCCCACAAAACAATAGACCAACATACAAAAAAGAACGATAGCTGATCCCATCATCCTCAAAGCACCAGCTCAAGAGGTAAGAGGCTCTGACAAGTCCCCTTCCCCTTTTAGTTTTGAATTAGAAGTCTAGAAGTTGAAAATATCTGTACCTCTGACAAAACTTGTAAAGAGTGAGGTCTTTAGAAAGCCTATTCTTGATGCCCTTGAGCTGAAAGCCACACAAGCATCCAATGACTATGTGAATTTACAAGATGATAAACCGACAGTTGTGCTTAGCCTGATGATTGAACCTGCTGATAACAATTCCCAATCATTTTATGTCTCTCTGACCATTCATGACAAAGTCCTCCACAACTGTCTACTGGACACAGGCGCCAGCTACAATCTGATGCCCAAAGCTGTCATGGAAGAGTTAGGCCTTGACATTACCAGTCCTTATCATGACTTGTTCTCCTTTGATTCAAGGAAGGTGAATGTCTGGGGCTAATCAAAGACTTGGCTATCACCTTAATTCAACTACCCATGAAGAGCATGATGATGGATATTGTGGTAGCAGATGTTCCCCCTAAGTTTGGTATGCTCCTTTCCAGAGGGTGGATTAAGAGGCTAGGTGGGACATTGCAAAATGACTTATCTTATGCCACTATCCCAATTTTCGGAGGAGAAAGCAAAAGATTGTACAGGGAAGCCCAACTGGCCTATATTATCAATGATGAGAAGCATCCCACTAATCATCCCATTTATGCTATGGAAACTAATTTTGGAGCATGTATTCTCCAAATTGAAGAATCCCAGAGGGCCTCGGTGTAGCTTAGGAAACTAGTAGGCCAGGCCATTGAAGAAGAAGGGACACAGGCTTGGGATATGTTCTTTGATGGAGCTTGTTCAAAGGAAACTGCAGGAGCAGGAGTGGTGCTGGTGTCTCCAAAATAAGAAAGCACACCTCTATCTTTTAAGATGACTTTCTAGGTCACCAATAATATAACAGAGTATGAGGCTCTGATATTGGGCTTAAACGCTACCAAAGACATGGGAATCAGAGACATAAAGGTGTTTGGAGATGCTGATCTCATCATTCAACAAGTGAACAAAACATTCCAAGCAAGGCACCTGAGGCTGAAAGCATACAAAGATGAGGTATGGAGACTTAAAGATTATTTTGATAGTTTTTGTATCTCATATATTCCTAGAGTAAAAAATCATCTTGCCGATTCCCTTGCCGTGTCTGCTAGCATGTTCATCCCTCCCATGCCCCTTAAATTGGTTTATGAGGTCCAGATAAAATATAAACCATCCTTGCCTGATAATGTCCTGTACTGGAAATTCTTTGAGGATGATGATGAAGTAAATAGGTTTCTACAAGTCATTGATGAATTCTCTAAAATGCAAATTGATCAAGATAATGAAATATTGGAGGAATGCCCCCAGCTCCAGCTAAAGAACCCAATTGGCCAAGACAACATTGTACAGTTTCCTAGCAATCATATACCTAAAGGGCTAGTGCCTCTAGAGAAGTTATTTGACCATAATAATGTGCCTCATAAAATCACCCGAAAAGAAGGTCAGTCTGAAGTCTATAGGCATAACATAGGGATTCCAGAACATCCAAAGTATATAAATCTGTCCACCCATTTGTCTGCTGCCCAAAGTTCTAAGTATTGCACCTTAATGAAGCAATTTGCTGATGTATTTGCCTAGGCAAATACAGTGACCTTAAAACTTATGACAAAAGGATCATCCAAAACAAGATCCCATAGGAGAAAGACACCATTCCTTTTAAGTAGAAGCTAAGACCCATGAATCTTTTGCTCCTCCCTTTGATTGAAAAGGAAATCAAGAAGTTATTGGTTGCCAAAATCATAGTTCCTCTGAGATATTCAAAGTGGGTAGCTAATTTGGTAGTGGTGAGGAAGAAAAGTGGAGAAATTAGGCTATGTGTCAATTTCAGGAACCTGAACAAATGCTCTAAGAAAGACAATTATCCTCTACCCAAGATGGAGCATTTGCTGCAAAAAGTCTCAGGAGCCAAAGTGATGTCTTTCCTGGATGGATTTTCGAGGTATAACCAGGTTGCTGTACATCCAAATGATCAAGAAAAGACTACTTTCACCACTTCTTGGCGCACATTCATGTACTCTAAGATGCCCTTTGGGCTGATGAATGCTGGAGCTACCTTTCAAAGAGCTATGGATATAGCGTTTGTAGGAGAGAAGGATAAGTTTGTCCTTGTCTACCTAGATGATATAACAATATACTCCAGCAGTCATCAAGATCATTTGCAGCATTTAAGGAAAGTGTTTCTGAAGTGCAGAATGTTTGGGATATCAGTGAATCCTAAAAAGTCACAATTTTCTTTAGAAGAAGGCAAGCTTCTAGGACACATTGTTTCTACTGCAGGTGTCAAGATTGACCCATAAAGAGTGAAAGCAATACAGGCCTTATCTGTCCCAAGATCAAAAAAGGAAATCCAATCCTTTCTAGGAAAAATAAATTTTGTGAGGAGGTTTATTCCTAATTTCGCAGAACTGGTAAAACATATCACCTCCATGCTAAAAAAGGGATCAGAGATCAAATGGATTGATGCAGCAAGAAGATCTTTTGCAACCATCAAGAGAGCTATTATGGAAGCTCCCACTTTGATCAACCCAGACTACAACAAGGAGTTCTGTGTCTTCTCCTTTGCTTCTAGTGACACCCTTGCAGCAGTCTTATTGCAGAAAGATGATGAGCGTTTAAAGCATCCTGTGGCATTTTTCAGCAAAACCTTAAGGGATGCTGAACTAAGGTATGATTATTGAAAAACAGGCCTATGCTCTAATGAAATCTTTGAAGGCTTTTCGAATCTACATCCTGCACTCCAAGGTAATTGCATATGTGCCCTCTGTTTTAGTAAAAGATGTCCTAACACAGCTAGATGTTGATGGAAGAAGGGCTAAATGGATTGCAAAGCTTATTGAATTCAACATAGAATTAAAGCCCACCAAGCTTGTCAGACTTCAAGGCCTTGCCAAGCTGATGGTTGAAGAAAATTGCAGGACATGAATTGGATAAGTACAAATTCAGACGACAGATAGACACAAGAAGCAACAGTAGGACATGACCAGTCGTTGGCTGAAAATATAGCTTCTTGTGAATGGTATTCTACAATAACTCAATTTTTGCTGAAGCTAGAAGTTCCTCCAGGCCTTAGTTCAAGCCAAGCCAAGACTATCAAACTCAGAGTAGCCAAGTTCTGTATTCATGACAACTTGCTATATTGGAGTGATCCATTTTGAATCCTTTTAAGATGTCTTGACAAAGAACAATCTATGGAGGTCATGCATCAGTTCCATTCTAGCATCTGTGGAGGACATCACTATTGGAAAACCACAACCCATAAGATCCTCAGGGTTGGGTATTATTGGCCCACCTTGTTTTCTGATGTCTTTTCATTTGTAAAATCTTGTGACAAGTGCTAGCGGTTTGAAGGAAAATAGTAGTTGAACTCCTTACCCTTGAAGCCAATACATGCCAGTGGCCCTTTCTAGCAGTGGGGTTTGGATTTTAGAGGGGAAATTAACCCACATTCCAGTGGCCAACATAGATGGATCTTGGTAGCCACTGACTACTTCACTAAATGGATTGAGGCCATCCCTACTAGGAAAGGTGACCACCATGTGGTCATGAAGTTCTTGACAGAAAACATTTTCACCAGGTATGGCTGTCCACACCAATTGGTTATAGACAATGCAACAGCCTTCAGGGAAAAAGATTTGGTGGACATGTGTGACTCAATGGGCATTAAGCTAGTGCATTCCACCTCATATTACCCTCAAGGCAATGGTCTGGCAGAATCATCCAATAAGAGCCTGATAAGGATAATCAAAAATCTGTTGGAAGACAACAAGAGGAACTGGGATTCCAAACTGAAGTTTGCATTGTGGGCAGACAAGGTGACCACCAAGAAATCCACAGGGAATTCTCCGTTCGAGCTGGTATATGGCACTAAGGATGTATTATCAATCTAATTGACCCTCCTTGTGGCCAAATTCTTGTAGGAAGAGCAGAATGATGAAATTGACATGGCAAAGAGGATTAGTGACTTGGCTGAAGTACATCAGATCAGAGATTAGTTGATTGAAAAATTTGTAGCACATCAAAAGAAAATCAAGGAAGCCTTTGACAAAAAGGCAAAGATGGACAATTTTTAGGTTGGAGACTTGGTGCTTAAATGGGATGCACTGAAGGAAAAGAAAGGCAATGATGGGAAGTCGATGCTCTGTGGACTTGACCTTTTGTCATTGCTCAGATCCAGGGGAACAACACTTTCACGCTGCAAAGTATGGAAGGAGAGACAATTTTTGATGGCCCAGTCAATGGGTGGTTTTTGAAATTTTATGTTGTTTAAGGCTTTTAGGCCTCAGTATTCTAAATATGTTCTTTCACAGTTTTAGCGTAGGCTTAATTATACTCCATGCCCAATGGAACACTAGGAAATATTCCTAATCTAGATTTTGTGTGAAAGGCAGTGGTCTATGGTTCTTGAAACCTCATAGGGATGATTTCCTCCCTAAAAGGAGCCAGTGTTAGCCCTGCTATGCAACGCTGACTTTATAATGTCAAAGAAAAGCTTGGTCTGATTGATGCTGTCTTCAAAGGGGCCCCTCATGGGTCATTTTCCCTTTTCCTTTTACCCCGCTTTATCTCCACCCCATTCGTTTCCCTATTTTTCTCCTAAACCTAACAAAGTAACCCCCTTCTTGACCTTAGCCCCAAGAATGAAACCCCAAATAAACCATAAAACCATACCCATATGCCCTCGCGCACTCATAAATCCCTCATCGCATCCCCACCATCAGATCGTCTCCGCTAAGATTTGATGGTCTTCACTTTCATTGCGCTGGAAATTTGATCCGAGCGATGGCACGTGATGAGAGTGGTTTTTCTCTCTCATCCGCTGCTACATGTCGATCATTGAATGGAATCACTTGGCCTCGGGATTTTACCACTTTACACCCGAAAGCGGTGCGATGAAAACCATTACCACCCTACCAATCTGCCCTGCCTAATAAACAACCGTGCAAATTCTTTTCATGATGACTGTCTGATCTGTCTGCAGAAGATCCAATGGCTCCAACTCACCCTGATCTCACCTTGGTTGATAGCCTTTGCCGAGCCAGCTTTGGCGTCCATTTCCTTGATCTGATGATCATTCTTCCCATTCACCCAAATCATCCACCTGCCCATGCATTCCACGTCCTCTGACATTTTGTTGCCCGAAGAAGGAGACGACCATCTCTACCATCATCAGTCACAGTCAGACTCCCAACCACCATATTTAAGAAAAAGCATGGCCAAAAGGAGAAAAGGACATGCACAACTCTGTAACTGAATTTATCAGTCATGGAATCCACCGGTACGAGCACTCCAACCACTTAAAAGGACAACATATCACCTGAACAGATTGGGTTCACCCACTAAAGTAAGAAAACACGTTTAGAGACTCCATCAAGTAGTTAAATGCGGTTGGTGGTCAATTGTGACCCCTCCATACCTAAACAGTCAAGTGCCATAGTATTGTAAACTTATAAATATCCAGAAATAAGATGTAATCAAGGTTGGCATTTGATGTAAGGTTCAACTTCTGGAGACTGTAGACATTTTGTCACTTGCAGCGTCTCATCTTCATTTTCAGCTAATACAAGCTTTTTTTGTTGTTAACTGCTCACTTTCCATTTTATTCTTATTCTAAGATTGTGAATGATATGCTATATTCTTGAGCTCCTCGTCTTTAGCACTAGATAACTGTCATCTTATCTTTATGTTAAATTATTGATTGCATCACTGAATAGGTCGCTCAGGTTTCTTTCTGTCTAATGCAAGAGAGCTATCATCCTATCTTTTCATTAACAGATTAGATTTACAGGTTTCTTTACTAGTTGCAGCTGGCCATCACATGGTCTTTTGCATCTGCTGGTGTGGTTAGTATTCTCCATATTCACCTAACATCTAAAACTGTGAGCATTGGTGGTCTAAAGCCTTGTGATCTGAGGATGTTCATGCATGTCTGGAGTGAAACGGAGTGAAAGTGGTTATCTGGCTTGAACCAAACAATCATTCCTTCCATTAAACTTGCAACAATAGTTGAATTTATATGTTACCAGGCATCTCCGAGCTACAACCTAGGAGAGTTTCTTGGAATCCTAACAATATCAACATGAAATTTAAACCATGAATGAGTCAAGATTAAACCATTTGACCATTATGGATTGTGGCATTTTTGACAAGCTGCATACAATATTATTTTTCAAAGTAAAGTAAAAAGTAGTGGCATTTGAATTTGCACACTTTCATGATCTATTTTTATCTCTTTTTTGGGGTTCATATTTTCTACTTTTTTGATATTTTTCTTTCTTTTTGTCCTTTGATTATTATTTTAGGACATATATTCTTTACATTTTTTAATTTTAATATGGGAAAACATTTTGCAGAAAGCAAAAGTATGTACAATATTAAAAGACTAACCATAGCCAATTCAAAATTATGAACCCTATTATTATAGGACCCTAACACGACCCATTTGTTTTTTGAAATTGAGAATTTTTTTGAGAGGAGCTCAAATCTACAATCACTTTTTTGAAATTCTACACCAAAATTTCAAAAAAATATAGGAGAGACACCATCCACGAATTGCCATCATAAACATTTATGCAACATAGCTTATTTTAAATCAGCGATATCTCCCTCATTGAAACTTTGATTTGACTATTTTTTTTTTTTTTTTTAATTTGGGTATTTTTTCGCAAGGAATCCAGATATGATATTTTTCAATAAAATTTACACCAAAAATTTCATATCTAATTTGCAAACGCTCTGCCCAAAAACATTCTTGCCAAAAAAAAAAAATGAAAAAAGAAAAATTCTTCTCGCTTGGCCCAAGAAAATGTTCTATGGAGGAAGTAGCACATGCGTGAAGTTTGTTGAATATTGCTACAAAATTTGACTATGAAATATGCATCAAACCCTCATTCACATGGAATCATAACATTCTCTGATACCACTGATCCAGATCTTGGGGAAAGGCCCCCAATATTCAAAAAATTGAAATGGGTTTTGGGGGAGAGGCCCCCAATATCTGAAAAGTTGAAATGCCAGAAGAAAAAGAGGAGAATGCACAATAAACAAAACCACAAAGTATTTTTTTATTAAAAATGAAGAATAATTGTAAAAGTATATTGTGGTGGAAAAAATGTCCTTTTACATAATGCGACTTTTACTTATAGTATTTTTCGGTTACAATAACATGGGTAAATTCCATGGATGAATGAATACCATGGTTGGACATCACAATACCATGGGAAAATGCCATGGGTGAATGAATACCATGGGTGGATGTCACTTACAATACCATGGGTGGATAAATACCATGGGCGGATGAATAACATGGGTGGATGAATACCATAGGTTGATGCCATTTTCCATTCGGATCACTTGGATTTCACTTTGCATGTGTTGATTGCTAATTTGTAGCAATCCAGTTCAGTTTTTTTTTCCCAAGGAAAAATCACAATTTTATTCATTTTGAAAAAAAATTACATATTATATATGCTAAAAAGTATATGTATAAGACAACAGATCCTAGAGTCCAAGATAAATAAAAACTCATAAGAGAGTTTACACTTGTCTACTCTTTCCTACCTTTCTTTTCTCCAATCACTAGAGTTATGCATGGATGATACAATAGTCATTTGATTCTCTTTTACATTTACTAGGATTTGTTTATCAGAATCCAAACTTTCTGATGCATGAGTTCATTTGGTACCACTTACTTCCTTTTAAGATGTAATCATCTCAATTTTTTGTTGTTGATCTGAAGGCATTAGAACTAACGTAGAGTTATGCTCGGCCTTGTCCTTCTGTGACGTGTCCTATATTTTTGATCATTTATGTTTGTGGTGTTTTTTGTGGTTTATGTACCTTCTATTTCTACTTCTTGAGTTTCTGAAAACTGCCAACCTTTTGGCTTTTGTGGTTGTGTCTTTTTTCTTTTGGGATCCTTTTTAACTTGAGGATAGGCACTTTGAAGATGACTAGTGATGAGCCCCAGAAATGGGTAATTATATGGGCTCATTATGCCTCGTATTTCAACTTAATCCACCATTCTCATTAGTTTTTTGCATGTTTTTGAATATATTTATGCTAATAGAGTGAATTGGGCTAGTCATTTTGCCATGTAGTCTAACATGTGCCTTATGCAGATTTTTTGGTCATTTTTGGACAAAGTCAAGGGATTTATGAGCAAATGGTAGCTAAAAATCAAGGAAAACAGGGAAGAGGACTTGTATGGGGGGTGCTTCCTTCATTTATGATCCCTTTCCTTGAATCCTCCATCAGCAACTCAGAGAACAAGGGTCCACATTGATGATTCCAAGGGGAAGCCGAGCAAGTAAAGTAGAACTGTTGTTTATCTCCAATTCTAGGAAGCCAAGTTCCTTGATTTTAGGAGGAATGTTGGAGGAATCCATTTGTATAAATAAGGAGGCTTAGAGACTCAGTATATTAGCCAGTTATTAGTAGATTTTTGTACTTTTGTGCAACATTATGTTCAACTCGTTTTCGAGTTCCTTTTTGAGAATAATTTATGTAATGTAACTGCTATTTTCGATAATGAAGATGAAACAGTTTTTGAGCCAGAAATGATCTCTTTCAGAGGGCTAAAGCTCTTGGGTTAGGGTTCAACCCAAGCTATCTAGCACCTCCTACTGTGTACTTATATTTTTTTCTTTAGTTCATGAGTTAATTTCTGTTGCATAGATTCATTTTATTTTTTTAGATTAGGTTTCTTTTGATGGTTAGTACAGTTGTTTTTGTTTTAGTTGCTTAAGTAGATTACTATAGTGATAGAATAAGATTCAAAAAGGGAAACAGCAAGCCCTGATCTCCTTTCTCCCTTCCTGGGACTATGATCTGAGGTCAAGGCATCACTGTTGCCACCAAAAACACAATTTTTGCTCTTCCATGCAATGGCTAGTGCGATAACTTGATTTGGAAAGGTTGATATTGGTTCAGATTTAGTTGCTTAGATCATTTCCTATTCTTTTACCATAGTTCTCTCCACATGATTTTCTGTTCATAGGTTATTGTTCAACATTTTCTATTTTTAGGTCAGAAATTAGGTCAGTTAGAGAAATTTCAGTTTTTAGTCCTTTCTTTGAACAATTTTTGTAAGTAGATGTGCAGATCTCTTGCAGGACACCTCATCTCACCATCCATCCATAAATCAGCCAGCACTAGCTCACTTCTCATAGATCTCCCAAGTCATTTGCAACATTTCGCCAATCTGCCCTAATTTTTGCATTTTTCTCCATAAAGCTGCTTCCTTGCCATTTGAACAAATCCATCCATCACGTTCATTCTTGATCTTCCTTGACAAGTTCTAGACACCTCAACACCTTCATCTAGCCTTCAGTTACCCTTTCCCATCATTTTTCCATCTTCAAAACTCTAAAAATAGCTCTCGGCCTCCTCCTGTAGATCCCCCTGCAACCTCCTGTGGAATTTCCTGTGAGTGATTTTTCGAAGTCCGATCGCTATGGAAGTCTTCAGAAGGGTACTAGGGGATTCTTAGGACCTCTCCACACCTTGCTTACCCTCTACAAAGGCCAAATCCATCTTCCTTTTCCACCAAACCTCTGCACAATCACAAACCCGATAAATCACAAGCATAATAATTTCACATAAAGACACTCAAAAGCACACAAATATGTTTTCTTCTCATTTCTTTTCAGAAGTAGCTTGAATAAATGCAATTTACCTTTTCAGTAGTTAATGGCACTCATTTCATTGGTTTTCATCTCTTTTATGGCAAAAGTAAGGTTAATAGGTAAATTAGGGTTTGCTAGGGTTTGCGTTACATTTTAGTTTTCCCTCTCTTTCTGCAAATAGAATAGCCCCTGCAGAGTTAGTTTTCTTTCATCACAGTTAAAATCTTCTTCTAAGAACTCATAGAAGTTGGCTTAATCTCCTAGCGAACTTGCACTAGCTGACCAAGTGACAACTTGCAGTAAGAGCTAGTACTTGTGCATACAACACCGTCACTTCCAAGTTTGTTACGAACTACCAGGTTGATAAAAGTAAAGAAGTAAGCCCTAGGAGTTGCAACATTATTGCTGCAACACTGGAGCTCACCAACTAGTTTGAAGAAATGTACGACAACAAAATGTTGTATTCTCATGGTAAAGGGGCTGAGACCATTGCATATTGTTGTGAAAAAGCATAATGCGATTAGGTAAACCTTAACTAAGGTCTATCTCTACACAGATTCTGCCAAAAGCAAAAACTCCTTTTGAGATTCAACCTGCATCCACCTTTAAGAATTTCCAGAAAGAATTCCCAATTCCTTGTAATACTTTGTGATGCCAAAAATGAAATGGTAGATTATGTAACCTGACCCACACGTACATTTTGGATACCACCATGGTGTTTGTATCAAAACTTAGGAAACCAAGGTTTCATGAATAGACTTGCATTGCCCCAAAACCATGGTCCCTCATTTAATACATAATCCTTCTCTTTTACTGTATCAAAATTTACAATGAAAAATCCCCTAGAACATAGATGGATATCACAACTTTCTATCCAAGTAGAGAAAATCCATTGATGTAGCACCGTCGATTTGGGCCAAAATCCATTAAATATACATATAACTGCTCTTGCATGGAAATCATCAAAAATCTCATTTACCTCGGGTAAGTTGGCTATCAAAGTTGGAACTTGGGTCATTTGCTCCAAGATATAGGGACCATCAAGAGTGGGAGACTGTTCTAGTTGTTTTTGTGGCTCCACCTTCCCTTTGACTGCATATTTGAATGAAGCTGGGCCTTTTGAGCTAAATCTAGTGCATCCTCCAAGAAGTCTCATGTTAAGGATGATGGTTGAGTTGGGACCAATAACATAGTCCTGCAACTTGTAGTCCTCTTGCAATGATTTCCCTGCATAAATCATATTTTGAAGTCTTTGTTATACGATATTTACGATTGTGGACAAAAGTACCTCCCCTAGGCTAGTGGCTAACCTAGAACAATAGAGAGACAAGGAACACAATTCTTTTCCTTAAAGCAAATAGATGACAGAGTGAGGCCTACCTGGAATCCTTTGCACACTTCGCTCCTTCTTTAGCTTGGAAGCTCCAATTCCATCTCCAAATGCCAAAATTATAACATCCATAGTCAGATAACACAAGCCAAGAAACTATGAGATCTATGCAGTATCATCTAAGTAATTCATTCAATGGATCAAAATAGTATTGAAATAAGTGAAATAGCAACATCAAATATAGGAAAACAATGAATTCTTTGCATTAATATAAATGGAAGGAAATTACAACCATAAGTAGCAGTTAATCTTGTAGAAGAGCTCCTCCAAGTTGTTGACTTGTCCTTTCCTTATCTCAATATGCACCTCGAATCACCCTAAATACATGTAATGATAACCACTCACCGCAATAGCATAAGGGCATAATCAATCTCCAAAATCCAACCAAAAACTAACCAAGTGCTTGTGGAATGAGGTAAATATATAGGAAGGAGAGGTAGTTGCCAATTTCTTATCCAATTACCAATATAGGGTTTGAGATCCACCTTTTATGGAGGGATAGGATCAAAGGATAAGTGGTGAAAACTCCAAAGTAAGGAAGGATAAGATCTGAATGTTTTAACAAAGGTAAGTAGTTAAAACAACTTCTGGAATCTCCTAGAAGGGGAAGCTTCTGGAATCTTGATAATTCTCCCAAAGTTCTAGAACCAACGTAGGTGAAAAGGGGAGAAACCTACTCATGACCAATGTAGGCGACAATGGAGAAACCTATAGGTGAACACACCCCAGTAGGATTTCAAGGAGCTTTGGTCTTCAAACTGGCTCAGATGAAGTAGTTTAGGGTTGAAATTTTGGGGGATGAAGGGAACATGCTTAGAGATTTATGCAAGATGGTGACAAGGGGGAATAGGATGTTGATGGGTCCCATTAGGAGGTTCACTGATTAGATGTCACAAAATGGCCTATAATAGAATGTTCCTTAAAGTGAAAAGTTAGAGATGATGACTGATGACTAAAGTGATTTACCTTGTGATAAGTCAGGATCAAGGATAACCAACGAGCTTCATCTGTTACAATACATTTACAACATGACATTTTTTTTTGCTGAGGGAGGCATACCCATACTCAGCTCATAAGATAAGATAACATGTATAATGATCAAAATATGTGTCCACAGATGAAATTGGTGGACCCATGACTGAATGAAGGTCTATATGATCACAACCATCATACATTGTGATCTTTGTATAACTCCTAAAATAACAACCCACATGCATGAAACTAGATCCAGGGTCTTTTATCTCATTAACATGACCAACCGATGTAAGAGTATAATCATGTTAATCAATGAGCTAGAGTCGAACATGGTAGACGCCATCTGATTACCATCCAATGATGTAAGCCATTAACAAATGCGAGAGAAACAACTAATGATGTTAATGGCTCTCAAGGTACTATAGTACAATTCATATGGTGTGAATGAATGATTTTATGTCGAACACCACACAAATTTTTTTGGTCAAACGCCATTGAAGTAAACTTATCACTGAGAGCGAGGAAAATTACCATTGATATATGCAAGCACCAAGGTACTAAAGGTGTGTTTCTAAGTCAACTTCTTGGATGATGTACTGATGTTGACAGGAAGCGACCCATCACAGGAGGGCCTTGGTGTATCCCCCCTCAATGACATGAAACATGTATCATGATTGAGACAGAATGATCAGAATGATGCTGGCATGAAACTGGATTAGGAAAGGTAGACACGAAATGAAGGCTTAAGAGTATTGTAGTAGAGATCAAATGAATTAATTCTCTTGAAAACATTGACAACATTGAATGGATTTGGTTACATTGACCCAAAACCGAAATGAAAGCTCTGAAAATGATATGAGAACTAAAAGACAAGCATATTACCCAAAATAATAGCCACAGAGATGAAATGGAAGAGTGTTGTGTTCAAGAGCGATTTGCTGCCATTAGCAAATTGGAATCCCTTCTTTTCCTAATTTTCCCAACCATACTGGTGAGTGCCTCTTTATTTTTTAACAAGATTGACGAGGATAACATATGCTTGATTTGTAAGTTCATCCTTTGGATGAATCCCTCAGAGTATGCTTAACAAACCTTGAGAAGGAGTAGTTCGGCCCCATCTTGATTGATGAGTCCATCACTATTTGATGTTTTTATGAGTCCAAAGAAGGTAAAACTCAACATCTATTTCATGTTTAGAGAGTTTGAAAAATAGGCGAAAACTCAAACTCCAAATGTCCCTTTTCGTAGGTAGTCCCTTAGGTTTGAAAAGGTAGAAAATAATACCTAAGAGAACCTCTTAGCCATGTTCATGTTGGCTAGATGAATTGTTTATGAATTAAACATTCAAGTACCACATTAATTATCGACCAGGGAAAGTCTTTTTATTTCAAAGGCACTGCGTACTGTATGTACTTAGAGTCTAAAAGCATTGAAAGCTGTAGCATACGTAATTCTTACACTATGTCATTACAGGATTCGTTAAAATGAAAGTAATTACTTAAATCTACAAATCTGAAAAACAAAATAATAGACGCTCTATTGGCAGAGGATCAGGACCCTATCCTCCAGATGGGGACATTCAGCACCTGCCTCTGTAATCATAATTACTGATGCACACTGCACTCTCATTCACCGGTGAGAAACAAAACTCAAGATCAATGAAACAGAGTACTAGTAAAGCAGAGAATACCAGAGGTAATGCTACCAAATCCACACAGAGTGCTTGAAAAGAAATTGATGCACACTTACACACTTGACAGGAAAGTAAATGGGTGAATCTTGTGAAGAAGGTGGGCCCAGTCCTTCTCACAAGATTCCCCAGGAAAACAAAGACGAGATTAAGTGCTCAAAGCAATTTTATATTCATCTGCCAGAAAAGATCGAATACAATAGAGTTCGGCCTTGCTGATGTTCTTAAAATCTCAGTTACAGACTGATCATAAACATCAACCCCCCTGTTTCATGTAGATGTCTCCTCTTTATAGAGGAGACATCTATTACAATAGAATATTACAGCCTATTCAGTTAACCCGTTTTATCAAAAATAAGCAATTCAGAGTGCTGTTACAACAGTATGATGATGCATCCTTTTCTTAAGCTTTAGCTGTTGGCGGGTAACTGATTTTGATTGTCTTCTCGGGATCTTCATATTCCTTCGCCATTTCCCCATGCTGCTCATGCTGACTGTGTTCTTTTTCTTTAGCCTTCCGCTTGATTATGCCACGTCACAACTTTCTAGATGGCTACCATCTGTTGTCCATGGCTGTTACAAAATAGCTTGCTTTAGGTAATTGTTGTTGCTGGTGTTGCAGCAACTGCGTAGTTGCTGTTTCTGGTGTTGCAGCAACTGCGTAGTTGCTGTTTCTGGTGTTACAACAACTGTTCATTATAACTCCTGCAAGCTTAAGACGATTATTGACAGTTTAGTCAGCGTTTCCAAGGATAAGTATAAAGATATTCACGAATATGAAATAAACAATTAAACATAGACATGTGGAAGGTTACTTCATACCTTGGGATTAATAAGTCATTGTAAAATAAAAGCTTTCACTTATGACTGCAAAAAGGGTAATTATACGGCAAAAGATAAGGTCAAAAATAGGTCAATTGTGAGTCCCAACATCCCCCCCAACTGAAGAGATTGCATGTCCTCATGCAATGTCTAATCTGAGTCTAAGTCGGAAAACTGGGACGAACAATGAAGATTACTAAGACAATAGCTGTAGGGAGGAACATCAAACTTGTCTCTGAAACCACGAACAGTTCGCATCTGTTTCCATACTGCTGCCTCTTCTCTGTTAGAAAGTCCAAACTGACCCTTATACTGATCACCCGACAACCATAAAAGTGGGAACCTGAATTTGTGGCCTATCCAGTTCTCTGCACAAATTTTCATGCTTTCAACATATCGAGGTACCCTTGATAAAGCTACTTGCAGATTTGATGGGTTATGCGGGTGATATTCTTTCCTTTCTGCGGGGCAGTTATCCCAAAATAGTTTATTTGCTTCCACAGCCAATGGTGCTTTGGTTTTTATATACTGCTGACAGTCTGCTAGAACCTCTGTTCGCAGTTTCATAATATGATCCTTCATCTTATCATCGTGTATCATTTTTAAATGCTGCAAAATGAAAATGGCGGCGTTCTGTGGTTCCGCCCGAATCCACAAAAGACAATTTTGTTCGTTCTGGAGGCCTGAGACATAGGCATTTTGCCAGGTGAGCTGGTTTGCCAGGAAGGAAATGAAAGCTCTCAATTGTATGTCACCTACTACAGGTGTCATATTAATGTTCCTTTCTTCAGACACCGCTTCATTGTGGAGGTATAATTCACATAGCAAGTTTTGGTCACTTTTGGGTGCTTCTGCAAAAGTTTCATAAACTGATCTGCTGTGACCACTTGGTAAGGCCTCCCCTCCTTGATGGCCTTCAACTGAATGAATGCAAGCCTTTCCCTTAAGAATGTGGCATAGTTGAAGGAGGGTTTCCTTGCGGCGAAAATCCTTTGGCACAGCTCGAACATCAGGATCATCCTGTGTTTTAGTTCCTTAATTTCTTTA
The DNA here is from genome assembly GCA_000404065.3 of Pinus taeda. NCBI lineage: Eukaryota > Viridiplantae > Streptophyta > Pinopsida > Pinales > Pinaceae > Pinus > Pinus taeda. Next base: position 47,588 of record APFE030592556.1, on the reverse strand, counting down.
TATTGGGCCCTGCACTGTTCCAGTGCTTCCCAGTTCCCATAGGCATGATCAAACCAGGTCCCTTTCTGTTGTTCAAATGCTTTCCCTTGAGATTGATGGTATTCTCTCCACCATATGCGTTTCAATTCCAGAAAACTTTCTGTTTCTACACATGCATCTTTAACAGTGGGAGGCTCTGTTTGCATGCAGGCATCAACCGAAATTGTCTGTTCTGTTGAAGTGGGCTGAGATAATCCAGCATCTTTTTCTTCTTCTGCTCCTTGCTTCACTTCTTCCTTGTTTTCTTCTAAGACTATTTACTCTTTTTCCATAATTGTCTGGGTAGGCCGGGGTGAATCTGTCTCTTCTTCCTTTTTCTCCTGCATAACATCGGGAAGCTCCTCTTTTTGTTCTTGTGTAGCCTCTGAGGAACTTACTGGTTCTTGTGTAGCAGTAAGTTCTTGATCTTATACAACTTCAGGTGGACTTACTGGTTCTTATGTAGCAGTAAGTTCCTGTTGCTGGTCTTGCATGTTTTCTAGATGACCTGTTGGTTCTTGTGTATCAACGGGTCTCACCGACTGCATTTCTTCTGAAACTGGTTCTTCTTTCTGCACTTCCTGTGAAACTCCTGTTGGTTCTTGTGTAACAACAGGGTTCTCTTTCTGCACTTCCTCTGAAACAGGTTCGTCCATCTGCACATTCTCAGGGTTTTCTGACTGTACTTTTTCTGAAGCTCCTGTTGGTTCTTGTGTGTCAACAGGGTTCTCTTTCTGCACTTCCTCTGGAACAGGTTCCTGCACTAACCTATACCCTGCCTGAGCATATATCTCGCCACAACTTGTACACAGATATTCAATATCTTTGCTTTTCGCTGCTGCCGAGGCTGCTCTTGCTAAAATGTGCAGACTGAATTCTGTTTGATAAGCTTCCTTGATTCTTATTATCTCTTCCTGGTAATCGTGAATCTGGGCTTTCAGAAACTCAATTTCTTCTTGCAGGGCGGGTATAGTAGGCTGATCCTGTGAGAGAGTAGATTTGAGTGGAGGCAGAGGTTCTGCTACGTCAACTTGGTCAATATTTCCCACAGGTGGTTCTTGTGTGTCACCTGGGGTAGTGGCTGGTTCTTGTGTTACAGCCACTTGCTCACTATCATTCTGGGTGTCGGCAGCTGGTTCTTGTGTATCAGCTATCTTAAGATATGATGCCACGAAGCTATGAACGCTTTGCATCTCAGCCTTTGTGGGTGAGGGAGAAGGGTCTCGGGAAGTGGCCGGAGTACGGGGTTTTAAAACAATGGATGGTGGGCTGGAGGGCTCAGGGGATCCAACTACTGCCGATTTTTGTTTTGGTAAAAAGGCAGGGAATTGAGATATTTTTCTCTTCCTGCTGGCTCTTGTGACTGGAACAGTAGTCGAGGTGGTGGGTGCTTTGGTTGAAACCCTCGTTCTTTTTCTTTTCACTGGGGTTTTGTTTGGCTACTGCATTCTTCGTTTAAGCTGCGTAATTGGGATATTATCTTCAAAATCATTAGTGGAGATACTGAGTATGGGGGTGGGAGAATTGGTTCTTTTGGGCGACACAGTTAATTCCGCTGCTTCTTGTTCATTTTCTGTAACATGCAGAGGTATTTGTTGGGATTGTTAGGGGATATGCTTTGTCTGCTGAGGGTTTTCGGAAGGAGTTTGCTCAGGGGTGTCATCCGTTTGTTGAGGAGGCTCCTGGTCTTGCTGAGGTATGTCCTCAGCTTGACAAGGAGTTTCCTCTTCTTGATGAGGACTACCCTGCACAGGCTGTGGACTTCTTTGATGGGGGTTAATGGGGGGTGGAGGAATGTTCAGAGGAAGAGCCCTGTTAATCAACAATTGGACTAGGCGATGGTGTTTTAGGGAGAGGGCTGGATTCTTCGCTTTCATAGCATATCGTGCCATATTTTTAAGACAACCCAGCAAATAATATGGCATATTCACTAATTGACCATTTCTTAAGTGATTTAACAGAATGAATTCGTGCTGGTAGATTACCTGGTAACGACCTTCGCATGTTAGATACTGCTTGACGAATTCGGTGACTCTTGGCCATGGTTGGGGTAACGACCACAATGCTACATCTCTGCCCTTGGTTTCTACTTCCTCGCCCGGATGGAGAAAGTCTTGTTGCGCGTTCAGAATCAAGTGTTTCTTGCTGAACCATCTTATGCCAGTGGTTGGTAGTCTGGTGGCTTCGGCTATGAATTCTTCCGTAACCGGAGCTTGAATTCCTTGGACGACAGAGAATCCTTCTGTCAAATTGCGTGTGAATTCCAAGACCTGCTTCTTGTCAAAGTCCGAGAGTTTCCTGAAATATTCTATCCACCTAGCTTGCAGGAAAATTTGGTAAATTTCCGGAAAGAGCTCCAGAACTGCTGTCGTGCCTGGTTCATGAGTGATAAGGGGTCCTCCCATGGCTATTGTTTTGGTAAATCTTTAGAGTTCGGAGCCGAGCTAATGAATTTAACTCAGAGTATACATCACAATTGGTAACATGCTGTAGTCTTTACATACAACCAGGAGAATTAAGGGTGGCGGTGGTTGGCGTGGTTTTTCATTATGGAGATTTCTTTGGTAACCCCCCCCCTTTCTTTTCTACGTGTGAACGATATGATTGGGGAATGTAATCATTTGATGGACCTATCACCTTTTTCCGCTTATCCATTATTTAATGCTTATTCATAAACGTGCGTACCTTCGTCCTTTTACCTTTTTGGATCGCTGCGTCAAAAAGTCTTTTCTCGTCTGCTTCTCAAATTATAATCATTATCGCAGATCTGAAAGCACGGGAATATGATAACGACGGGATGTGACGGTGAGGTTCTGTAATTATCATGAAAGGTGATGTGTTTCGTGTGGAAAGGATATTTCAGATCAGGGAGCACTGTCGTGGCACCGAGATTGGTGTTGCAGCCACAGGGAATTACCATTGGGCAATCTGAGGTGAGGGGAAAACGTTTGTAAGACGAGGAATGTGTTGGAATAATGGAACTATTGTTATAACAACAGGAATAATGTTGAGACAACGGGAAGTGGTGTTGCAGCAACAGGAAGTGGTGTTGCAGCAACGGGGAATGGTGTTGCAGCAACAGGAATGGTTTTGTAGCAACAGGAATTCGGGGTCCGCCCTGTAGTTTCTTTTAAAGCCTTGCTCTCAGCTACTTTCCACGTTCCACCTGCAAAATCTGGAAATATAATATTGCAATCCTTGGCAGGAATTATTAGTTCCTAAAAAAAATGTCTAATCCTAATAATTACATAAATAATAGAAATTCAAGTGTTCTGAGGGACAGCAAGTTCCTCTGGAAAAGAATACTGTTTTATTGCCATGCAAGTAGCTTTGAAGTCCTCTTTGGAAACCGGCCGCTGATACAACCGAAGTCGGTAGCCATTCACCAACAGTGGTGTTCTGCTTCCATTGATTGTTACTAGTCTAACTGTTCCATTTGGGAAAACAATATCCACTTCATATGGTCCCAGCCATCTTGTTCTCAGCTTCCCTTGAAAGTTCTCGAAACGTGAGTCATAAAGAAGAGCCCAGTCACCTTTCTGGAACTGCTTTTGCTTAATGGTTCTGTCATGCCATCTGCTCCTTTGTTGCTGTATCATAGTTGTTTGGTGAACGACATCTAGTCTTTTCTCGTCCAATTCCTGCAACTGCTGCAACCTGGCTATTTGTGCATCAGTTAAATCTAGGTTAACAGCTAAGGCAGTTCTTAAAGTTTTAATTTCAAATTCTATAGGAAAAATAGCATTCTTTCAAAAAACCAATTCATAGGGTGAGAATCCTGTTGTGTTTCTCTGGGTGGTTCTGTAGGCCCAAAGAGCCTCGGGAAAACGTTGAAACCAGTCCCTTCTATTCTCCTTTATTGTTTTTGTTAAGATAGCTTTTATGACCTTGTTTGTGCTTTCCACCTGCCCATTCGCTTGGGGGTGGTAAGGTGTGGTCATCTTATGTTTGATATGATATTTCTGAAGCGTGTCTTTGAAACCGTGGGAATTAAAAGGAGACCCTCCATCAGTGACTAATTCTCTGGGTAGTCCAAATCTAACGAAGATTTCTTCAAATAGGAATGTTAATACTGCCTCTTCATTAGCTTTGATGAGTGCTTTGGATTCTACCCATTTAGTCATGTAATCTGTGCATACTAAAATGTAAA
>APFE030592556.1:10707-38338 GCA_000404065.3 Pinus taeda | reverse complement strand
GATAGAGGGTGAGCTATTTGGTTTCTTGTCCATTGGAGATGGTCATTGACCCAGATCTACAGCTGATGAAAGCATCTGTTGTAGCCAACCAAGGTCTCCCTAGAATCAACGGATGACCCCCCAACTTTGTTTTGGTTTGTAAAACCACAAAGTCAACCGGGTAGTTCCATGATTCTACAGAGATTATAAGGTCTTCAATGACCCCTTCCGGTTTGATGGTAGAACGGTCAGCTAGCTCTAAGATAGTAGGAGTTTCCCTGATAAAATTTTTCAATTGCAGCAGTTGAGCTGTCTCGAGAGTCATGATGTTTATTGCAGCTCCTAAGTCTACTAAGACTTTAGAGATAAAGGTTTTTCCTACCTGGACTGTTACTGTAGGGTGACCAGGGTCACCATACTTGACAGGATCATCTTTTTCAGTCATTAAGGCAGTTAATTCCCCCATCACATGAACTGTGAGGGGGTCTTTGGCCTTCCTTCCAGGTTTCTTTACACACATGTCTCTAATAGTTCTCGCATATATAGGAACATCCCTTAGTGCTTGCAATAATGGGATTTTAACATACAAGTCTGTAACTCTCCTAACAGATTAAAGGTAGGCTGTTCAGGTACTTTAGTGAGAGTTAGTCTTTCAGGGAATGGTGGGTCTACCGTTTGGTCATTATTGTTGGGTGCTGTTTCTACTGTTTCAGTATTATGGTTAGCTGATTTCTCTTTTCTAGTCTCTTTTTTATCAGAGTCCGTAATATCATCTATAATAGGTTCCACTATTCTCCCTGAGCGGAGATGGATATCGTTACATTGCAGGGGAGGAATAGACTGACTCTGAATGTCAATAACTTGCAAGGCTTTATTATTCGGGTTAGGATTAGGTTGTACAGGCAGCTGCGGTCTCATTGTCTGATTATTTGGAGGATTATTAGGTGGTAAGGAAAGGGATTGTTGTTGTTGAGGAAAAGGTATCTGCTAAGCTGCCTAGTTCGGATTCCATTGATTAAAGTATGGTTGCTGAGGGGCCCAAGGATTCCACATAGTAGGGTCTAGAAAAGGTTGCTGCATAGGTGGAAAGTTCATTGCATTGAAGGGTGGGTATTGCATCTGATTCATGGGTGGGTAAAAAGGAGAACTACTATTCAAACAATTGAATGTTGTATTAGAGCTCGTACCTTGTCTTTGCGGCCATTGCCTCCTCTGAGTCATTAGATACACTGCTTCAGCTTCTTCTTCAGTTGTTTGCACTGCTGCTTTGATTCCAGGCAGAGAGGGGCATTACTGTGTTTCATGATCCTTCTCGCAGATTGTGCATATAGGCATTCTATCCAGTGGGCATTCTCTAAGTGGATGTTTCTCTCTGCATTTTGAACAAAAAATCGCCAGAGCAGCTTCTACTTCTGCCTGTTTCTTTTTAACTTGCAGAGAGTCAATCTGTGAAGCAAAAGAACTTAGCATTTCAGTTTTAAATTCTTCTAATAAGTTACCTATCTCTGCTCTTGTTGCTCCTCCACTGGCTGACTTTTGAACCCTTGAATACACATTATCTCTGCCTTTCGATTTGCCTGCCGCTCCCCTTGAACACCGCATACAGAGCTTAATAATTTCCTCAAAGGGTTCTTTAGAAATGTCCCCTTTTCCAAGCATGTTCAGCATGTCCAAACAATCATCTCTTACCCCTTTTAGCAGTATGGTCTTCAAAATATCTTTGCTCATATTAGGATGATCAGACCGCTGCAGATTATACTGTAATCTTTCCATGAAATCTTCTAAACTCTCGTCCTCTTTCTGGACCATTTTAAACAATTCTTCCTTTCTTTCTCTCGTCTGACAATAGTCTTGATACTTGGCCAGAAATTCCTCTTTCATTTGATCCCAGGTGGTGATTGCGTGAGCTCCCAAGCTCATAAACCACCTCAATGCGTTCCCTTTTAGTGTTGCTGGAAACAATTTCAGCTTCTGATTAGGACTTATGTAATCATAACTTCTGCACAGTATGTCGAATTCGAAGAGGAATTCGTCTGGATCCTTGGAGGACAACCCATGGAAATTGGGTAACGTTGAGAGTGGAATATTTTTCATGGAGGTCGTTCCTCTCGGAAGTTCCCCGATAGGGAATTCCAGGGTAGAGAGTGAGTTTTCCCCTCTCCCTTCTGTTCTATTATCCTCCATCGGGATTTTTCCTGAATCACTTGCCTTGTCTTCTGTGTCTTCGGGTTCCTCTTCTGGTTCCTCGGTGCACTCTGGTGCTTCCAGCTCCCTTTCAGGTCCTATCACTTCCTCCGTCTGCTGGTTTGTTTGTGAGGAGTATTGGATCTGGGGTCTCCGGGAACTCGTCCTCTCTGATACTTCGGCCTTAGAGATGATTTCGTCGATGAAAGTCTTCCTTCCTCCTTTGCTACCTGTAAAATTAGGTTTCTTGCGTCCTCTCATACACCTGTTATTTTCACAAAGAAACCATTAATGCTTTTAGAGTTCTTTAGTTGCCTTCCCCGGCAACGGCGCTAAAACGTTGGCTAGATGAATTGTTTATGAATTAAACATTCAAGTACCACATTAATTATCGACCAGGGAAAGTCTTTTTATTTAAAAGGCACTGTGTACTGTATGTACTTGGAGTCTAAAAGCATTGAAAGCTGTAGCATACGTAATTCTTACACTATGTCATTACAGGATTCGTTAAAATGAAAGTAATTACTTAAATCTACAAATCTGAAAAACAAAATAATAGACGCTCTGTTGGCAGAGGATCAGGACCCTATCCTCCAGATGGGGACATTCAACACCTGCCTCTGTAATCAGAATTACTGATGCACACTGCACTCTCATTCACCGGTGAGAAACAAAACTCAAGATCAATGAAACATAGTACTAGTAAAGTAGAGAATACCAGAGGTAATGCTACCAAATCCACACAGAGTGCTTGAAAAGAAATTGATGCACACTTACACACTTGACAGGAAAGTAAATGGGTGAATCTTGTGAAGAAGGTGGGCCCAGTCCTTCTCACAAGATTCCCCAGGAAAACGAAGACGAGATTAAGTGCTCAAAACAGTTTTATATTCATCTGCCAGAAAAGATCGAATACAATAGAGTTCGGCCTTGCTGATGTTCTTAAAATCTCAGTTACAGACTGATCATCAACATCCCCCCTTGTTTCATGTAGATGTCTCCTCTTTATAGAGGAGACATCTATTACAATAGAATATTACAGCCTATTCAGTTAACCTGTTTTATCAAAAATAAGCAATTCAGAGTGCTGTTACAACAGTATGATGATGCATCCTTTTCTTAAGCTTTAGCTATTGGCGGGTAACTGATTTTGACTGTCTTCTCGGGATCTTCATATTCCTTCGCCATTTCCCCATGCTGCTCATGCTGACTGTGTTCTTTTTCTTTAGCCTTCCGCTTGATTATGCCACGTCACAACTTTCTAGATGGCTACCATCTGTTGTCCATGGCTGTTACAAAATAGCTTGCTTTAGGTAATTGTTGTTGCTGGTGTTGCAGCAACTGCGTAGTTGCTGTTTCTGGTGTTACAACAACTGTTCATTATAACTCCTGCAAGCTTAAGACGATTATTGACAGTTTAGTTAGCGTTTCCAAGGATAAGTATAAAGATATTCACGAATATGAAATAAACAATTAAACATAGACATACGGAAGGTTACTTCATACCTTGGGATTAATAAGTCATTGTAAAATAAAAGCTTTCACTTATGACTGCAAAAAGGGTAATTATACGGCAAAAGATAAGGTCAAAAATAGGTCAATTGTGAGTCCCAACAGTTCAAATAATGTATTACTTTTTCATAGCTAGTTTATCTCAGTCTGGAAAATGGTTAAACTTACACTTAGCAGATGTCTTTTCATTTACTTTTACGAGTTCGAAAATACAAGTGCTTGACAATATTTTCATATTCTAGGAGTATGAAAAGAGTTGAAAGAGGATTCCACCTAGAATAATGAGCGGTATCAAGCGTAACAACTGGTTCCATTCATGATGGAACTACTCAAAACATGCAAGGTGGATGAAATGAAGGTTTATGTACGAGATCAAGTGAAAGAATCGACTGGGAATTTATGAGATCTAATCAAATACTTGAATTAGAAGGGGATATGTTTCATTTTTTATGAGCTTGACATAGGAAAAAAACTATGCCCATAAACCTTCTTTCATTTTTTAAGGAGCTTGATACAAGAAAAGGAACTCTGCTTCAGGAACCTTGTTTCATTTTTTATGGAGCTTAACACAAGAAAAGGAACTCTGCTCCAAGGAACCTTGTTCATGACCACCAAGAAGCCATGGCTTCCAAGAGGTTCTCATTAGATGAGAGAATAATGATTTGGAAGGGATCAAAGGATCCAATGGATAGAATGGGAGGATTTCCCTCTAGTTCATTGGAATATGAAGAAAAGATAAGAACCTGAGCGGTATGAAGTTCATTCTCTATGAGAAAGCTACAATCAAATGAAGGTGGAATTGAGTCAACCATTTTCTCAACCAATGGTTGGTCGATAATGGACTCATGGGATTCACATTTAAAGAGAATGGGATTGACTAGATTCAGATTTTGATCAGTCACTTCATCAACTAGTGGAGGATTGGGAGAAAGCTTTCAATAACCAACCGAAAGTTGTAGCTGAGAATACGTAAGGTTTTCTAACACTTTTGAGGCTTCATCCATATAAGGAAAAATGTGAATAGGATGATTCCTATTGAGCCCCAAAACTACCTCTCTTCCACGCAATTTCTTAAACCCTTTCTCTTCTATTTTCCCATGTCACTGCCTCCTAAGCTATCAAAAGTTGTTACATGTTGATTTCAGGAGTGTATTTGAGTGATTTTCAAATTATATCATTGTGTGTGCTATTTGATCTAGGTTTTGTTTATCAGCTACGGAATGTAGCCACTTTCTGTAGCTAACTCGCAATTCCGCAGTCGTTTTCATTGTTCTGTAGGTTACAGGTGTCGGTAGGAGGAATGAGACACATGGGAAGCTCAGGAATGATCCACACACATATGAGGTCCTATTTTCTTAGCCAAATTCATAAGGAAAGGTACTGGTCAAAGGGTGGTCAACAGAGAGTATTACATCAACTAGGACTCTGTTCTTGCACATAAAAGCAGCTCGAAGTTGTTCATGAACTCGTGGATCCATTTTTGCCACCTACAGGTCATCTCCATAACACAATCCAACATCCACCTCGCATATATTTACTGATCATGGAAACTGAGAAGTTGAAACTTGTTCACGTGTCTATTGCTGAACAAATTCCTTTAAGATACAATTATCCATTTTCTCTATAAATATAAGCATTTGCAACGCAGATAGTTAGTTCTTGATACTGTTGATATAGCTTTATTTTGCTGTTGTGTAACTCAGAGACATATTCCTCTGTTTCATAATACAAAACTCTGTTTTTCACATGGTTGTTTAAGCATGGTTTGAAGTAACAACATGTTAGTCCAAAGCTGTGTAGAGGGCTCCTGTGTAGTTGAGGTCCCTTCTTTTGTTTTGTATAGTTTTTCATGTATATTTTCTCTCATTTAAGCTGTACATTTCTCATGTTTTGTCTATGATTTTAATCATTCTAATCCTGTACATGTTTTTGCAGCTTGTTACATTCTCTACTAATACTGATCAATGCACTTCAAAATAGGTCTTTAAGTCTGGTTATTCTCGAGCTTCTTAATGTAGTTTTTGCATCAAGTGGCGGTCTAAGACTTGCTTCCTCTGCTGAACTTTAGTTTTCAATTCTAGTTGTTATGCTTTTATTTAGTGAGATTTGTTTACTACTTAGGATAGTTTAGATATTAGTTCTTCATGCTATATGATGATATTTCTGAATCCTTTAGCTTAACCTCATTTTAGAAGTTAATTGGCGAGCTATTGTGATTATAGGTGAAGTAATTGATTTTTCTTTCATTAGTCTACAAGTAGATAGTTTAGATGTCAGTTCTTTCTTGCTATATGATGATATCTCCAGAGCCTTTAGCTTAACCTCGTTTTAGAAGTTAATTGACAAAATATTGTGATTATATATGAACTCATTGACTTTGCTTTCATTAGTGTGCAATTTAGATGTCATTCTTTTCATGCCATATGATGATATTTCCAGAATCTTTAGCTTAACCCCGTTTTAGAAGTTGATTGACAAAATATTGTGATTATGGGTGAAATCATTAACTAGTTTCCAGTTTCTTTACTCTTTGGTTTTGAGTGCAATAGTTTATTAGATTTCAATTCTGCAAATAGGATGGACAGTAGAGATAGTAACCTCATTTTCAGTACTTCATTTTTAGTTATTTATGTAGCTGCATGTTTACACTCTCATTCAAGTTCTAATTTTGTAGACAACATGTTTTGAGATCTTTTAAGTTCTAAGTTTGGAAATTATCATAAGAAGCATAAACCTTGTCTTCAATTCTACATCCACAAATGATCTTTTATAGTATTCTTAAAAATTTAGACTAGGATTTCCATTTGCATTAAAACATTTTAGGAGACCAACAAGAACAAAACCCCAAAACAAGATAAAACTGAAAACAGTGAGGTAAGAAAAGGGTTGTCTAGCACATATACTGCACTACACTTCATCAGTTTATGACTCTCGAATTGATAACTTATGTAGCAATTTAGGACACACTAAATTGACTAAACATTTTGGCACTGCTGTTGGGGAAGTGTAACTAGGTAGCTTATCTTTTGCATTCAGAAAAGAAGAAGAAGGGAAAATTAATAATTTCTTGAAGTATGCTCTCCTCTTGCACCTAGTGTGATCTGGAGGATCAGAAAAGAGAATTATTAGTTCAATAATTTCTTGAGTATGCTCTCTTCTTGCACCTAGTGTGATCTGGAAGATAAAAAAAAGGATTATTAGCCCAATTAAAAATCATCAAAAAAAAAAATGACTTGCATAGAGAAAGAGATTCTAGGGGAAGGTTTATAGCTAGGGGAAAAAGTTTGATTTTTACAACTCCAACTACTTCAAGGAATAGAAAAGATACACCTCCATCCCAGACTCATACTCCCAACCTTAGGATTCCTGGAATTCAATGGGGTAGCAACTGAATTAGAAGATTCTCCCACTCCATCTACTAAATCTGGCCTAGGAGAGGAACCCTTCTTCACCTCCGTAAGGGAGCCTATTGTAGTGGAAGAAGTAGAATTACCTAGAGAAGAAGAGGAGGTAGAAACTATCTCTCATCAACCATTAATAGAGGAGTCAGAAGATTCTGAAGAAACTATCATGGCAGAAGAAGTACAAGATGGAGAATTTTCACTATTTGGAGGAAGGGGTAGAGGAGGAGGTAGAGGAAATAATGGAGGTGGTAGAGGAAATAATGGAGGAGGTAGAGGTAACAATGGAAGAAATAGGGAAGGAGATAACTCATTTGGATTCCCTATAGTAGATGAAGAAACCCATACAACAATGAAAAACATCACCATCTGTCCTCCCAAACGTTTATGGATTGCGAAGTGAGCATCCTGAAACATTTCTATTTGAGTTTGAAGTCTTATGCCGAACCTATGATTATTTATAAGACTCTGAAAAACTCAAATTATTCCCTTCAACATTGAAAGGGGCTGCTCAGAAATGGTTCATGGGTTTAGTCACTCAATCTATTAGGACTTGGATGATATGAGGCATGCATTTTTGGATAGATATCTTGATTATTGTATACCTACTAATAATAAAGATGAGGTATTCAAAATGATGCAAAAAGAAGATGAGAACTTAGAGGATTTCCTTGAGAGGTTTCAATACAACTTAAAGAGAGAAAAAATGAACAATTTGGATGAGGAAACCTTGAAAGCCCTTTTATTGAAAGCCATTAGAGATGAATGGATAGATATTTTAAACATGATGGGGAAGGGAGACATCTCTCAACTTCCACTAAGTGACATAGCAGAACTATGTGTCCATCTCTCAAGGGGAAAATCTAAAACTGGAAAAGGGCTTAGAGATCCTTCTCTTATTAGAGCAAACAAATCTGCAACTAGGACAGTAAGTAGGGTAGAAATTGGCAATATGCTTGATGAGTTCAAAACTGACATTCTAGGGAGCCTTAGTGAACAGCTAGACACCCTCAAAATTCTGAACAAGCAAAAAACAGAAGCTGATGCCTTAGCCATCTTTTGCCCAAAATGTAGAAAGAAACATGCTCTAAGAGAATGTCCCTTAGATGCAAAAGTTGTAGAAACATGTATGATTTGCTCGAAAGTCATGAGACCAAGGATTGTCCTTCAATTCTAGGGCTTAAAGCTGTGTTGTAGGAGGATCCAAATTCTGTAGAATCTCTTTGCTTTGTTTTAAGAAGACCTTGGAAAGGGCAACAAAATCAAGGATTTAACAATCCAATGAATTTTCAGCCCCCACCAAATTGAAATTCTTGGCAACAACCTTGGCCTCAACCTCAAAATCAGTATCAATCTAAATCATGGGCACAAGGGGTACAAAATCCTTATGGGAGATTCACTTAATATTATCAATATATTCCATCTTATCAGGGCTATCCTCCCCCACAAAACCAAAAACAAAATCCACAACTTCCAAACCAAAGCCCACAACTTTCATTACCATTTCCACAACAACAACCCCCTCAAAAAAATCAAATTCCTCAACTCTTGCTTCCATTTCAACAGAAGCCAAATCAACTACCAACCCAACCATTACCAAATCCCAACAACAAAAACCCTCAGAATGCTTACATGGTAGAAGGACAACAATTTCCTGCCTATATGATTGTTCCTCTAGATCTTAATGATGTTCAACTTAGATCTGGTAGGATTTTAGAAAAGTAAAAACATTCTATAGATATTCAAGAGAAAAATGCTTCTGAGGAGGATTCTCTGAAAGTCAATAAAAGTTTTGAAGAAGCATCCCTTCAAAATCCAACCATTCAAAAAGAAAAACAAAAAGAGTCAACCCCCACAACTCCTATAGTTGAGCAACCTGCATCTACATCCACACCTCATTTTCCTGAGAGATTACAACTTGACAAGGGGGTGGAAAAACAAATCTTGTTGCCTGATTATGATTTCCTATATGAATTAAAGAATGTCTGTATCAAGATTCCCTTGCTACAAGCCATTAGAGAGATTCATATTCTAGCAAAAACAATAAAGGAGTTGAGTATCAAAAGACCAGGTAGGAAACCAAGAGACACAAAAAGAATCCACCTGGTAGGAAAGATAGCAGATATCATGATGGGAAATATTACCATGCAGAAATATGTGGATCCAGGGAGTCCAATTGTCAAGACACACATAAATGGAATAGAAATTCCAAATACATTGATTGACTTAGGGGCTGCTATAAACATTATGAGTAGACAGACTATGGAACAACTTAAACTTCCTAATCTTCTTTTCACACCTACCTTACTGCAACTTGCAAGTAGATCAGTAATGAAACTAGATGGTGTACTGGAATATATTTCATTCTCCTTAGATTCTTGGGAATACCCAGTGGATTTCATGATTTTGACTCCCAAGAATAATCTAGGACACCCACTCATCTTGGGAAGACCTTGGATAGCCACAGCTGATGCTTTTATTAGTTGTAGATTTGGTGACATCTCCACTCTTGAAATTTCTTACAAAAGACTGTGAATTCAAGTGGAGTCTTGATTGCCAATCAACATTTGAAGCTTTGAAAACAAGAATATCTGAAGCACCTATCTTGAGAGGACCAAAATGGAAACTTCCTTTCCATATTTCTACAGATGCTTCAGATATAGCTCTAGGAGATATATTGGGACAAAAAGACTTGGTTCCTTATGCCATTTAATATACCAGTAAAAATTTGACTCCCATTGAGTTGAATTATACGATGACTGAAAAAGAGTTCTTAGTTGTTGTTCATGCAATTAATAAGTTCAAACATTATATAACAGACTATGAAACTTTTATTCATACCTATCATTCTGCAATTAGATATTTGATGAACAAACCTATTACTAATGGCAGAGTTACAAGGTGGCTTCTACTTTTATAGTTCAATATTACTATGTTAGATAGACTTGGGAAACAAAACACATTTGCTGATTTCTTCTCTAGGATTCAGAATATCAAAGAAGATTCTCCCGTAGAGGATAAGTTTCTTGATGAATACTTATTTGCAGTAACTACTAAAACTCCTTGGTTTGCAGATATGGCTAACTATTTGGTTACAGGGAAACTACCTCTAGATTTATTTCCTAGTGAAAGAAGAAAGATTATTCAGGATAGTTCAAGATATTCATGGATTTCTAACGAATTGTTTAAAACAGGGCTAGACTTTGTGATCAGAAGATGTATCAGGGAAGATGAAATGCCTGATATTCTTATAAAATCCTTTCTTTAGGATATTATTGGCCGTCCCTCTTCAAAGATGCAAAAATATGTCAAAAGGTGTGACAGCTGCCAAAGGGTAGGGAAACCTACCCCCTCAAATGAGATGCCATTACAACCTCAGGTACTCATCGAACCCCTTGGAAAATGGGATTTAGATTTTATTGGACCTACTAATCCTCCATCCAAGTAGAAAAGGTATATATTGGTATGCATTGATTATGTCACTAAATGGGTAGAAGCCAAAGCATTATTTTTTGCTACTGAAAATTCAGTAGTTAATTTTATTTATGAGGATATTTTTACTCACTTTGGTGTTCCAAGAGAAATTGTGATAGATCAGGGAAGTCAATTCACATCCAGAATGATGGAGAAGCTGATGGAAGAGTACAAGGTCAAGCATAGAAAATCCACTCCTTATCATTCACAAGCAAATGGTGAAGTGGAGTCCACAAATAAAGTAACTGAAGGCATCATTACCAAGACTGTGCATCTACACATAAGAGATTGCGCATAAATGTTTCCTGAAGCCTTATGGGCCTATAGAACTACATGGAGGAACACAACAGGACACACTGCCTATGAACTTGTTTATGGGAAGGAAGTCCTGATCCCCATTGAGTTCCAAGTTAAAACCTTCAAGATGGTAGTTCAGTTGGGAATGGATCTATCAGAAGCTCAAAAGCATAGACTGGAGTCGTGGAATGAACTAAATGAGATCAGACAAGAAGCAGTTCAAAGAAATGATCTAGTTTAGCAGTAGAGAGCTAAGTGGCATGACACATACATCAAGGACAAAAAGTTTCAAGAAGGAGATTGGGCATTGATATTTGATTCAAAGTTCAAAGATTTTCAAGGTAAATTTCAGACTCATTGGCTTGGGACATATGAAATTGAAAAAGTTTTGAGCAATGGAGTAGTAAGAATCAAAACAATTGATGAGAATCAAACTCCTCTCATTGTGAATGGTCATAGATTAAAGATCTATCATAAGCCACTCTCAAAGGAGGAGTTTATCAAAACCTTTCAAGATAATTCTGCAATGAGGCTGGTGAAGAAGAATCATTCTTCTCCACCAACCTAGTCTTTATTTTTTTCCATCATCAACATAACAAAAAGAAAAGAAAAGAAAGAAAATAATAATGTATAAGCCTGAAAACCAATCACTGATTGGTGGCCTTATACAAAAAATACAAGATGAAAATCAGAAGATTCTCACGCCTTATAGTTTCCATTTTTTTTTTTTCATTTCACTCATAGTTTGTTCCATTCCATTTCATTTCATTTCGCTCCATCTCACCACCACATTCCATCAATAAAATTTCTTTCAGTTTATCTTCATATTCACCTTTCCATATATCATCCATACAGTCATTTTTCATTTCCATTCATTTCCATTCATTTGCCAAGTCATATGTCATTCACTATGTCAGTTTCCACAGCTGAATTCTGATTCCGCAGTTGATTGCTGATTCCGCAACTAATCCTTTGTTACTCTACAGTGACAATCAAGTGATTAGCCAAATAATAATAGAAGAAATATGCAGGTATGGAAGAGGAAGATATTTGAAGACATCAGCACCTAAAAGCACCTACAGGGGCAACCAATTAAAAGTTATCAAAACGAAAGAGGTATGATTCCAAGGTATGAGCAAAACCATTTTCAAATAGCATTTCAAATGCATAATTTGTATAGTTTGTAATCAAAAGCTCCATAATTTGTAATGATTTGACTTGATGGCTGCCTTAACTCCACCATATCCTCTGCATCAATCCTAACGGTCTCATAATCCACTCCTGAGTATAACTCGTACTTAGTCGTACATCTTCATTACACTTGTTAAAATGGCTAATCATGCAGACATGAGCTGATTGAATATGGCTCTCTTCCACTGACATTCCACTCCGCAGCCTTTTTATCAACCCACTGACGTCCACTCCGCAGCCTTTTATGAACTCAAACTTCATTCAGTTTCACAAATTTCATGAGTGACACTCTGCTTCCACGCTTCCACACTAGGTTTTATAATCCTTGGTTCATTGTTTGTTTACACATACTCCTGCTCCGTGAACCCACTCTCATTTCATGCTCCACATTCCTCCCATTTTGTAATAACTGATTTTCTTCGTAGCCCTCTTCTATTTTCCACTCACATGACCATTCTGCTCCCGTAAAACTATCATTTACAGAGGTATCTTCACAGTAAGAAGGAGGAATGGGTCTTATAGTGAGAACAAAGCCTAAAGGAGCTAAATTCATGGAGGGATACCCACAGCTTAAGAGAACATTGAAGAAGGCAAGATGGTTGTAGTTTATTAAGAAGTTCAAAGGTCATAAGAAGGAAGTTACAAAAATGTTTGCAAGATCTTTTAATGGTGTAGAAGTTGAAATTGGGGACATCAAATTTCCAGTGACAGAGTCATCAACTGCAGTAGCCATAGAGCTTCCACAAGAAGGGGAGAGATGGTTTAAGAACAAGGACTTCGATGAAAAAGTTTGGAGGGTTATTCTTTGTAAGCCTGGTATGGATGTATAAATTTTTAAATGAGGAATTCCTATTTTAGCCTTAAAAGATAGATGGACTAGTTTGCTGTTGATCATTCATAAATTCATTAAATGCGAGGGCAGGTATGGCTCCTCCATGTACATGTATCATATCAGATTAATAATGAATTTCTTGGAGAATAAAACTATCAATATTCCTTATTTCTTGGTGAGCATTTTGAGAAAAATGTTTACTACTGTGCAAAAGAATATAGATGATGTGAAGCCTCATCTCTATCATCATGGCCTTATTAAGATCCTGGTTGAGAATCATTTGAAAGAGAGGAAAGATACATGGGAAAAATTCCTAGTTAGGAATTTCTTCCAAGGCCCTCTTGAAGTGACTGAGTGGAGCTCAACAAAGAGACGTAGGAGGAAAAGAACAAATTTAACAATCCAAGATACTCCTACTAGTGTGACCAAGGAAACTAGTAAAGAAGAATTGCCTTCTAAAACATTCCTTGAGATTAGGAAACAAGTAAAACAGAAAGGAAAAAGGAATATTGAAGACATTTACCAAACTCTTGAGCCTTCTTCAGAAGAAGAGAAAGTGATTTCTAAGAGATTAATTTATCTTAAAGACCATTCAACTAAGGAAAAACAAAAAGGAAAGGAGAAAAATAGCACAGAAAAGGGAGACACAAGCTCACAAGGTCTAAGAAGAAGCTCTAGATTAAAGGGAAAATTGAAGAAAACACAAATCAAAGGGGCTCCCTTCATAGACTTGGGAGGTGAAACTCCAGATTAGTCACCAGAAAACACTCCACCTGATCAAAGTCCACATTATTCTCCTTCTCCTCAATTAAATTTTGAAACTAGTCCAAGAAAGACAACACTACAAATTGATCAGACTCAACAACATATGTATGATTTCATTGAATCATTGGAAAAGACTACAATAGAACAAGGAACTTCATCTAATCAGTAGGAACAGCTCAGGAAACTTTGATCCAGTCATTAAAACAAGAAATTTATGAGTTGGAAGTCTTGAACAAACATATCCAAAGGGAGAATGAGACATTAAAAGAGCAAAACAAATTGGACAAAGTTATCCATGACAATACCATGCTACACTTAGGGTTATGGCATAAGAAAAATAGAAAACTGAAGAAGAAGAATAGGAGGTTGAGTAGAGCCCTTATCAATCTCAAGTACAGATGTCTTATGATGAAGCCTAGGATGACAATGATAGTAAGAAAGAAGAAGAGAAGGTTAGATGTCTTAGCAGAAGTTTCAGAGCAGATGAATTGAAGGAAGGATAGTTACAATTTTGGTTACATGAAGACATACAACATCCTCACAATGGGGGTTTGTTGAGCCCCAAAACTACCTCTCTTCCATGCATTTTCTTAAACCCTTTCTCTTCTATTTTCCCATGTCACTTCCTCCTAAGCTATCAAAAGTTGTTACATGTTGATTTAAGGAGTGTATTTGAGTGATTTTCAAATTATATCATTGTGTGTGCTATTTGATCTAGGTTTTGTTTATCAGCTACGGAATGTAGCCACTTTCTGCAGCTAAGTTGCAATTCCATAGCCATTTTCAATGTTCTGTAGGTTACAGGTGTCGGTAGGAGGAATGAGACACATGGGCAGCTCAGGAATAATCCACACATGGATGAGGTCCTATTTGCTTAGCCAAATTTGTTAGGAAAGGTACTAGTCAAAGGGTGGTCAATAAAGAGTTCTACGTTAACTAGGACTCTGTTCCTGCATGTAAAAGAAGCCTAAAGCCATTCCTGAACTCGTGGATCCATTTTTTCCACTTGTAGGCCATCTCCATAACGCAATCCAACATCCACCTTGCATAGATTTACTGCTCGTGGCAACTGAGAAGTTGAATCCTCAGATTTTGACCTGTTCACATGCCTATTGCTAAACAAATTCCTTTGAGATACAGTTATCTATTTTCTCTATAAATATAAGCATTTGCAACACATATAGTCAGTTCTTGATACTGTTGATATAACATTATTTTGCTGTTGTGTAATTGCGAGACATATTCCTCTGTTTCATAAAACAAAACTTTATTTTTCACATGGTTGTTTAAGCGTGGTTTGAAGTAACAACGTGTTAGTCCAAAGCTATGCAAAGGGCCCCTGCGTAGCTGAGGTCCCTTCTTTTGTTTTGTATAGTTTTTCATGTATATTTTCTCTCATTTAAGCTGTACATTTCTCATGTTTTGTTTATGATTTTAATCATTATAATATTGTACATGTTTTTGCAGCTTGTTACATTCTCTACTAATACTAATCAATGCACTTCAGAATAGGTCTTTAAGTCTGGTTATGCTCGAGCTTCTTAATGTAGTTTTTGCATCAAGTGGTGATCTGAGACTTGCTTCCTCTGTTGAACTTTAGTTTTCAATTCTAGTTGTTATGCTTTATTTAGTGAGATTTGTTTACTCTTAGGATAGTTTAGATATTAGTTCTTCATGCTATATGATGATATTTCCAGAGCTTTTAGCTTAACCCCGTTTTAGAAGTTAATTGGCGAGCTATTGTGATTATAGGTGAAATAATTGATTTTGCTTTCATTAGTCTACAAGTAGATAGTTTAAATGTTAGTTCTTTCATTCTATATGATGATATCTCCGGAGCCTTTAGCTTAAACCCATTTTAGAAGTTAATTGACGAAATATTGTGATTATAGATGAACTAATTGACTTTTCTTTCATTAGTGTGCAATTTAGATGTCATTCTTTTCATGCATATGATGATATTTCCAAATTATTTAGCTTAACCCCGTTTTATAAGTTAATAGATGAAATATTGTGATTATGGGTGAAATCATTGACTAGTTTCCAGTTTCTTTACTCTTTGGTTTTGAGTGCAGAAGTTTATTAGATTTCAATTCTCCAAATAGGATGGACAAAAGAGATATTAACCTCATTTTCAGTACTTCATATTTAGTGATTTATGTAGCTACATGCTTAGACTCTCATTCAAATTCTGATTTTTGTAGACAATATGTTTTGAGATCTTTTAAGTTCTAAGTTTGGAAATTATCATAAGAAGCATAAACCTTGTCTTCAATTCTACATCCACACTTGATATTTTAAAATATTCTTAAAACTTTAGACTAGGATCTCCATTTGCATTAAAACATTTTAGGAGACCAACAAGAACAAAACCCCAAAACTGAAAATAGTGAGTAAGAAAAGGGTTGTCTAGCACATACAGTGAACTACACTTCATCAATTTACAACTCCCAGATTGATAACTTATGTAGCAATTTAGGACACACTAAATTGACTAAACAATTCCCTTCACATAAATTACAGGGAAGTTTGACTTTATCCTTTTTCCCATGGACCTTATTATCACTAGTTGAGGGTTTGTCACCAACATGATCTCTATAGGTTGATGACGAAGGCTAATGTGAGCTTGTAGATCACACTTTTAATACCTTGGGAATACCAGGACAATCTATAAGAAGGTGGTCACCCATACATAACATGCAAGGGAATTTAACTTTGTGGAGCTTATTGGAAGGTTTCTCCATACTAGTTGCATTTGTAGCAATGGTTGCTTGGTTGGCCCCTTGCTTATTTTGCTTCTTCTTCTTCGTTCTTTTCTTCTTCTTTTTAGATTTATAGTCACTAGAATCAAGACCTTCACCGGACGAGGAGGAAGAAATAGATGAAGAAACAATGGGTGAAGAAGTCAAAGGTTCAACATTAGGATCAACATAAACTTGATGTTGGTCAGGTGGAGGAGAACCTGGTTGAGAAGTAGTTTGGATATTCAAAACCTTAGGCGTCAAAAACAACTAAACTGGAAAACCAATGGTAAATAAAGGAAGGGACAACACTACCATATAAGGAGCACCAATATTCCAAAATAGGGAAAAGGATGAAGATTCCCATCATAGGGTTTTCCTTGAGTGGTGGACTCAGAAACTATTGCCATTATTCTCGACCTAATATCTACTAAGGAGATATTCCACGAAGAGGATGTTGTTCCATGATAAATTAATTTATTTTATAAATTAAAGACACAAACAAAAACAAAAATGGGTAACTAGGCAAAAGGGTGTACCAAGAAATCATGAACTACAATATACACCTTGGTGAACCAAGGACTTAACATAAGACAACCAAACTCCCCGAATTTTGTGTTCGGTGTATTACGGTATACAAGGCAGCCAACTTGGTTACCTATGGATGGATAACAACCTATAGGGGATTCCAAAAATATACTGGATGGTATGTGGGAGTGCAATCTATAGTAGTGTTGTCTAATGCGTAATCGTTAGATGAGAGCATTCCCATATACTTATCATGCATGGAGCACCATTCGATATACCCAAAGGTACGTGGAGAACGATATGATATACTTACATATGTGGAATGAGATTTCACCCCTAGGATACAACACTGGGAAACAAAGATAGCTCCTACATTTAATGACACTGAAACATATCTCTAGGCTATACCTCTATGTGTGTCATTAAGTTTCAAATTCTCCTTAGGTTAATTGAGATGAATTTTAAAGTTGATGTTGAATTATGTTTCAGGTCAAGGCTAAAAGATTGATGTCACATGAATACACCTATGATGCAAATAATATGACAAAAATAACTCTTTTAAATTTTGATGAAAGTTATCTAGTGTAGGAAAGAGGTCCAAACAATGATGCAACAACCAATTATGCAGCCAACAAGAGCTCCTTAACTAGATATTTCAATTTCACTATTCCAATTCAATTCAAAGGATTAAAAGATGCCAAACCATGCAATGTAATCTATGCACGATTCCCTGAAAACTATGCAAATGTAATCTATGAACAATTTCCTTTCCAACCATGAAAATGAGAATTCTAACTATGAAATTGTGATCTATGCAAGAGAATTCTTCAAAAAAAACACAAGAGGATTCCAATGAAATCAAACGTAATATCGTATTTCATGAATAGAGGACTCAATCTAAAATTGGGTGAAAATTCCAAAAATCAAAAGAGATGTCATTCAAAGGCAATTGAAACTCATACATAATTCATCCCCCTGCCCCGACAATTCAAGGGGAGGTTTTTTTGCAAAAATGAAAGCAAAAATATGCAATTTCACACTAGGGAATCCAAATTTCACACACAAAACCCTATATGTGAATACGATATTTTTTATTTTCACCACACTTAATTTTCAAAATGAAGAAAAATAATATGAAAGTCTAATCATTGATTCAAATGAAATTTTCAGAATGAGGAATAGAACAACAATTCATCCAAGCGATCAATGATCAAATGAAATAAGTTTGCAAGCGACCTAATGATAAGAACAAATAAAAATCAAAACCAATTCTTACCAAGGAAATAAAACAAACATGCAAACCAAATGGATGCTTTAGAGAGACCACAAGACACTGAAGACTTAAGGAAGTTCAATTGGAAGTAGGCTAACCAAAGAGAGGCCCAAGAACCAAGGAAAAACTTATGCAAAAACAGGGACCAATGCTGGTGCACAAGAGGCATTAGGGCATTGTAATGCTAGTAGATAGTGGGCTAGGGTGAGGTCCAATGCTTTGTCAAAGGCACAAGGCTGCGTTGGGCCTGGGAAAGAGAATTCCGACAAAAAAATTGCAAAAAAGGCTCAATGAAATCACTTCCTAAGTCTGTTCTTGGTTGGATGATACAACAAAGGTCTATCAAGGAGGTAATCAAACACAATGGACAAGGAAAACACCAAGGAAATACTCCATTCCTAGTGGAGTCACCAATTTGTTATACAGGATTTACGATTGTGGAGAAAAGTATCTCTCCTAGGTTATTGGATAACCTAGAACAACAGAGAGATAAGGAACACAAAAATTTTCCTTAAAGTAAATAGATGAAGGAGTGAGGCCTACCTAGAATCATTCGCACACTTCGCTCCTTCTTTAGCTTGGAAGATCCAATTTTAGCTTCGAATGCCAAAATTAGAATTTACATAGTCAGATAACACAAGCCAAGAAACTACGAGAACTATGCAGTATCTTCTAAGTACTTAATTCAATATATCGATATGGTATTGAAATAAGTGAAATAACAACATCATGTATAGGAAAACAATTGATTATTTTCATTAATATAAATGGAAGGAGATTACAAAGATAAGTAGAAGTTGATCTTGTAGAAGAGCTCCTCCAAGTTGTTGATTTGTCCTTTCCTTATCACAATATGCACCTCCAATCACCTTAAATGCATGAGATAATAACCACTCACCACAACAACATAAGGGAAGAATCACTCTCCAAAGCCAACCAAAACCTAACCAAGTGCTTGTGGAATGAGGTAAATATATAGGAAGGAGAGGTAGTTGGGAGTTCTTATCCAATTACCAATCTAGGGTTTGAGATCCACCTTTGATGGAAGGATAGGATCAAAGGATAAGTGGTGAAAACTACAAAGTAGGGAAGGATAGGATCTGAATGTTTTATCAAAGGTAAGTAGTTGAAACAACTTTTGGAAACTCTTAGAAGGGAAGCTTCCAGAATCAAGATCATTCTCCCAAATTTATATAACCAAAGCAAGTGAAAAGGGGAGTAACTTGTTGGTGACCAACATAGGCCACAATGGAGCAACCTATAGGTGAACGCACCTCAGTAGGCTTATAGGGAGCGTTGGTACTCAAACTAGCTTAAATAAAGCAGTTTAGGGCTAAAATTCTGGGGGATGAAGGGAACATGATTAGGGCTTCGTGCAAGATGGTGACAGGGGGGAATAAGATGTTGATTGATCCCATTAGGAGGTTCACTGATTGGATGTGATAGAATGGCCTATAATAGTCTTTCCGGGATACTCATTTGTTCTTGAATATTTTGTTGAAGAGCTTGTACCTACTCCTAGTTCCAGTCCCTCATACAAACGATTTTCCCTCTCAGTGTTCTGATAAAAATTTGCATTAGGGATCCTTTAGTGGTGGATCTAGTGATTGATATTCAAGATTTGTCCTTTTATTATTCTCAACCAGTCAACACTTTCCACTCACATTCAATTCATGCTAAAAATTAAGGGTGACACCATACCATACTCATCTCTCGCCTACCACAACTGTATGTATACTACAACCTCAGAAAAATGGTAGAATAAACCTCCATCTAGAAGCCTGACATCATTAAAGAGAAGGAAATTGCGAAAATGGTGCAATGATTGGATCCATAAGCACTATTTGTAGATCCCATGAGAGGATATGGTAATTACATTGGGTATAGCCCATTTGAGGGCTTAGAGTCTGTGCTTTGAAAAGGGTATGTGGATCTGGAGATAATCTCTTTGTCAGAGTTCCCTCTCCATAAAATCAAGAGAGCCAAGGAAAAGTGATGAGATTGTCATTTTTTGCATGAGAAACGTTGCTAGTGGAAAACCCTCCACCATCGCCTATCTGGATCTGTTCTTTAGAGGTTGATACCGCTGCACAGGGTGAAAATAATT
The DNA here is from genome assembly GCA_000404065.3 of Pinus taeda. Lineage (NCBI taxonomy): Eukaryota > Viridiplantae > Streptophyta > Pinopsida > Pinales > Pinaceae > Pinus > Pinus taeda. Next base: position 18,054 of record APFE030592556.1, on the reverse strand, counting down.
TGGAGATCTATGGAAATGATACCCACATCTTGGAAAACCCCATTACTTATCGTCGGATCCATCACAATCTCCTTTGGGGGCCTCATTTTATTCCTCTATAGTAATGGAAGTGGATGAGGCCAAGGCCAGGCATGTCAAAAAAAATTTGGGTGATCCGGATTTATGCAAGAATGCAACAAATTATAGAGATAACCATAAATACATAGATGCAACTGAAATAATACTTAATTTCATTAATGTAAAATACTGAAATATGCTTACAAACAAAAATGGAAATAAACTATCTCGGGCGATGGTAGCTTATCTCTGAGAAGAGATGTGGCATTTACATGCCTTTGAACTGTATTACAATGAGGTTCGAAGTTCTATTTATTGTTGAGAAACATTGGAAAAACCTAAACATCCAAAAGCTTAACCCTAGGAGATGAAGCGCTAAAATATGGGCCCCTTTTGGGTAAATTGGTACATCAACTTCCTGGGATTGTAAATTTGGAATACAATCTCCATTTGATGCGGGCAATGCCTCGATATAAATATCTATATTAGGACTCAAAACGTTATTTGGGGCCTCAAAACGGCTTTGGAAGTTCAAGACCTAAAAAACTTGCAAAAATAGTAAATTGTGCTACAATTAAGGAAACTGAAAAATTGAAAGAGATAGTTGTGGGGGTCCAAGTGGGATAGGTGGGTGGCCAACAACATCCACCTGGACCAATGGGGCTTCTGTGACCCACAAACAATATAGAGAGCATCAACGTTGTGGGGGCCATGAAGCAGCAGTGATCACCAATCCCCTCACCATGTAGAGATGACTCAAGAGGATATTTCCAACATTTTGACTTTCTGCCAGCTCCCTCGATAGTCATACATAAATAAAAACAAAATGTAAATATATACTATGAAGACAAAAGTGGGAAAATAAATTGGTCCTTTCACAGAGGATAATCTAGAAATCTTATGCCGCACCATTTCACTAACAATGTGTTTGAGGTGGATCCTTGAATCACAAGGGTGGGTAGAAGAGAGCCACAAACCAACAAAACCTTATCCTCCATCACGTTCCAAATCCAGTTTAGTTATTTCTAGTGATACTTAGTTAAACTAGTTCTAATAGTTAATAGAACTAATTGGAGGTCAATTGTGCAGTGGGATAAAAGTCTAACTCAAAGATCATCCAATTAACTAATAAATCAACCAAAAATAGCTCATGCATACAAGGAATTCAAATTGCTCAATTGCAGTGGAGATTCCAAGATAGTGTAACATCAGTTGTAGACTAGTTTTGAGTGTAAAAGTGTTGCGTGCAATCAATTATCAATCCTTGGTAATTTCAAAATCAATTTGGAGGAAATTCCTAAAGAATAGGGTCCAATTTCCTTAATATTTGCGCAAGGAAATAGGAACTCAGGTGGAGGAAAAAATTGACTAAGTCTAGGTCAAATCTTTTCATTGAGCAAAGAGAATAGTTATTCACTTACAGGTTGAGCTCATAGCAAGAAGGAAATTGTAATACATTCTCTATTCATTTGGTTTATGAAAGTAGGCTTAAGTAGTTTTTAACAGTTGGTTTCCCCTAGATAAATATGTGTACTTGTGTATTTGATTGATGCATGATTATGAATGTTGTTCTAAATTGTGAATTAATTTCCATAGACCAGTAGAGTAGAATTGTGTCTCTTGATTTAGATTAAATTTTTTTAGTAGTTGCAAATCTCACTGTATTTATACATGGTATTAGAGCAAGGTTCACATTAGAACAATAATTTCGAAGTTTTTCCTCAGGATGTTCGAATTTTCAGCTTCAGTGTAGCAATATTTATCTAGAGTTGGGAGAATGGCCTTCCATGGACTGAGATTAGAGTATGCCTTGGAAGGCAGCTCAAATTTAATTTCCTCAAAGGATTTCATGGAGGCAGTGCTTGATGATAATGGATTGCTAGAATATGTCAAGACATAAATTCCCAAACCAGGATCAATTGATGCCAAGAACCTACCCCAATGGAAGAAATATGTAGCCAAGGGGAGGAGAATAATCTTGGAGGGAGTGAAAAACCACATTGTCTCAAATCTCCATGGGAAAGAAACGCATTTCACAATGTAAAGGAACTGACAGAGCTATTCGATAATAATCGTCACTGTTGGGCATGGAATCCCCCCACGACATGTTTTGGGGCTAAAAACCCAAGTTTTGAGATGATATTGTTGTAAAGCTCCATGAATTGCGGGCATGAAATGTATGTTAGAGTCATAGGGCTGTCTGCTCTAGTTTTGAATGTAATGTCAACCTACCTCGACCATGGGATTGTATAAATAGAGTGAATCTCTAAGTGTAAAGATAGGTAAGTTAGAGTGAAGTATGAGATAGAAGCACAAAGCAAGTGTCTAAGTGTGTCTTGAGTCATAGAGTAGGAAGAGGCTCTACAGTTGAGTGCGCAGAGGCCTAGTAGAGTTCGCAGCTAAGTGCGCTGACCCCTACAACTGAGTGCACAGGGCAGAACAGAGTCTGTAACCGAAGGAAGAGAATAATAAAGAGAAGATTTATCTGAATTCTGTGTATCTGTTCTTGTGTTATTACATGTTTGATATCAATTTCTAATGTGCTATTTATTTACTATGTGCACTTGTATGAATGATTCATATTGCTAAGTATACTTTACACATGCAAGTAAGATAAGTTAATAATCTAATATTGGGTTACTAGTAAGGATTTGGGTAATAACGTTGTTCGGCCCTCGAGTAGGGCTGCATGAAGGAATCATCATAGGCTACAAGATACGAGTAAGTGCGCGTAGTGACGTGCACGCAAGGTCAAACCATGGACCACTTGAACCCATCATACATCCCCAGGGTGCAGAAACCTGGTTGTAGCACCCTCCCATACTACTTCAGGTGAGACCTCAATCCGCACTTCGCGGAATGTTGCTGAAAAGGCCAGTAGTATTGGGATTTGTTTGGCTAAATCACCTTTGAACTAGGGTCAAGCCCCAACAAACCAACAAATAGTTCCGTTGCCAGGATCGAGATCTGCATAAGGGATGTTTGATGTTGTGTCACTGGAATCCGACGAAGAAAGAAATTGAAGGGTGGTTGGATAGAAAAATTCATGAGTTCGCGGCGCAGGAAAACAGGAATCCATGAGTATCAAAGGAACAGTGGTTACAATGCTACTTATATATGGAAATCCATGAAATTTTCTTTGCATCCTTCCCCTTTGAGTTGTATGAGTGGATCACAAAGCTAGCAGGCAGTCAGGGAAGGTGTAGGCTCGACAAACTGATTGTGTGGACTCTAGAATTAGTGTACAGACTAGAAGCATTGGAAGATAAGATCATATGTGATGTGGACCATTGGCTCGATCAAATTATAGAAGGGTTTATCATAGAGTTCATGGTAGACATGAAAATCAACTACAGCGAGGAAGAACGATGCTTCCTCAAAGGACTACGAGGTAAGTACATTAAATCTTTGAACACTTGGATTAAAATGCTATTGTGTGAAAAACAGGTTATGCGAATAAATTGATGTTTGGGGCTATGTGAAGCGGGAGGATCTATAGAAACGAAGGTAGTGTAGAAATACAAACTAGCCCCTTGATTTTGCCTTGACGAGAAAGCAAGGAAGAGCTCATGAGAGTTTCACACAGAAGTGCGATCAGTATGATAAGGCAATGAATTCCACGCATACCTCCTCCACCTACACCACCACCAGTCTCACCATATTCACCTCCATGTCCTTCCACACCACCTCTGCTACCAACACAGTTCAATATGGCGAGCGCGATAAAATTGCTGGTATTCAAAGGATTAGGGAATGAAGATCCAGACCAATTTTGGTTCATGGTAAAAGCTGTATGGGAAGCACAGGGAGTCATGGATGACAATATAAAGAAGGCAACGATGGTAAGCGCGTTGCAGGATCACACACTAACATGGTACATTAAGAATTCTATTGACCATCCAAACGCAGGGATCGCAGATATCCAGGCTGTGCTGAACAGGTTAGCAAGCCAAAATCGAAGACACAATTGATTATCGTGTTTAAGGAAATCGTGATGCTTCCAGGTGAGACCCCATGGGATCTGTACCAGAGACTGAAGAGTATGACTCACGTAGCCAACATGACCTTGACGGATGGACAACACCGTGCATGGTTTTAGGCATCACTAATGCCGAATTTAAGGACGGTGCTGTCACAACAGAAGTTATCCACCTAGGCCGAAGCTTTGGAGATTGCAATGAGACTACACGAGGCACGCGAGGAGGTATGGTGCATAAATTACAAAGGCCAGGGGCATGAAAAGGACCATTGAAAAGTCTTCATGAACTACTTGGCAGGAGGGGGGTTGGTGCCATTAAGACTAGAGGCACAAGCATGACCAAACGCGACACCTGCATTATGGTGCACGATTGGTCAGATAAGAGGAAAACATGCTATAGATAATTGTCATCTATTACAAAGGTATATGCAGATGTCCCAACAATTATTCTGTAATTTTTGCAGGTCGGTAAGCCATGATGAGTGCACCTATAGAAGTTATGAACTGATGATGGATTAGACTCCTGCCTACAAAGTGCAGACCAAAACACGAGACATAGATCCAAATGCAGGGATGGCGCATGTTGGATTTCATGGGCGCGGGTGAGGTCGAGGTGGAATGGGACTAGGAAGGGGTCATAGACAGCTAATTTGTTACAATTGCGGAGGTCCAAGGCATTATGCCCGCGATTGTACAAATCCGATGAGAGAATCATGTTTATATTGTACTAAGTTTGATTATGCGATGGAGGACTACCCTAAAGTGATAGCGAGGCTATGCGATAAAGGGATACTCCAGCCTCCCCCGACTTAGAATTTTCAAATGATGAGGTCTGAGCCGCATGAAGAGGACCTGAACGTAAATGTTGTGCTCTGAAGTGGTATCATGACAGGAGATGACAAAGGTAAGCAACCTGAAGAAAGTGCATGGGTTCACAAGGCTCCTAAAAAGGAACCTGAATTTGATTTGGAGTGTGCAAAGGAGACATTCATGGAAGCTAAGAAGAGCTTCATAGAGGCCTCCACTTCAGGTAGTAAGGATAAACTAGAGTCGGAGATGGATCCTTCAATGCTCACTACCTTTCTAGAGATGTGCATGAAGCTGTTGTGCAACAACAAGGCTATGAAGGGACTGCAGGAACTCATCACTATGTGTGCAGGGTCAGGAGAAACACGCATATTTCAGAAGCTCGGGAAGCACACATTGTGAACCAGAAGGGAAATGAGATTGACTGCACAAATTAGAGAGTATGAAATGGATCAAGTGATTCTGGATTTAGGATCGGACGCGAATTTACTACTAAAATAGACATGGGAGCACATGGGAAGGCCTGCATTACAATGGCCCCCTATTCAATTGTGAATGGCGAATCAACAGAAGATCCTACCAATGGGAAGATTGCAGGGAATAGAAGTAGACATCGAAGGTGCGAGCGCGCTTGCAGATTTCGAAGTGATAGAGATTGTAGATGATAGCAATCCCTATCCTATGCTACTGGGAATAGATTGGGCCACTTATATGAACAAAGTGATAAACCTGATGAAGCGCAAAATGATTTTTGAGAAAAAGGCACTATGCGTAGTGGTTCCTTTAGACCCTGCAGAAGGATCGTGCTACACAGAGCCAGTGCACGATGATGAGAGCGACGAAGAGATATACTGTATCTACAAGATAACCACTCAGGAATAGGATTGGGTAAATCCTATAGCGAATGGCAGGATTTCGTGGGAGCGCGAAAGCTCCTGCACATCGGAATCAAATGAGGAAACAAAATGATGGCAGAACCAGTTACATGAGGTAACCACACTTAACTGCAACATCATGGTAAGATCACTGTGTTGCATGAAAACAAAGGTAGGGGATTTGCCTATGTATGATGGGTTGACAATAATGGATGAATTCTTGAACAAATTTGAAGGAGAAGTTCCAGAACAACAACGTTTTGATGCTCTGAAATGGGTATTGCGTGCTATGCCTACAAGGTGGTCGGGTACGCATCAAAGAAGTTTTGAGGATTAGCGCGGATGTAGAAGGATGATGCACCTATGATTTGGGAAACCATAGATATGGCTAGCAGACAAGTATGACGGACGTGATGATCCACGTACACACCTTGTGAAATATACCAAGGTCTATGGGGAAGAGCCACAACTTGAATGGGTGCATTTGTTCTGTCATACTCTGGATGTCATACCCATGAATTGGTATACTGAGACAGAGCTCTACCATGGCATGAGAGAATGGGACATCTTGCGCAAAGGATTCCTGCTAACCTTCACATTTGAAGATCGTTGGTGGGATATTATTGATGATGCACTACAAGTAGTGAAAGTAGCTATCTTCAAAATACCCTAGGAGCCAATGGAAGTGCTTCAACCAGAATGGGTGACACAACTGAGCTGCGCACTGGAATGTTACAATGTAAATGTTAAGGAGGATTATGAGGACCCACGAAATATTAACATTCTAGAAATAGAAGGCTGTTGCGAGGTTTGAGGACCATTGATTGAGGATCTCGACATCACCATGCCACTAAAAATGAAGCCTGTAAACATTGGAACGAAGGCAGAACCAAAGTATGCAATGCTTGGAGACTATTGGGATGATTCCATTGTGGATAAGGTCACTGAGTTACTCTGCGAATACCAAGACTCATTCTCGACCAAAATTATAGATTTAAAAGGGATCATTGGCGATTTAGGGATGATGAAGATCACCCTAAAACCCAACATGAAGCTAGTTAAGCAGAGGTCTTACCGCTTGAATCCAAAATATAAGGAAAAGGTCCGCATAAAATTAGAAAAAATGCTTGCAACCAAAATTATTGAGCCAGCGAAAGAATCTGATTGGGTGAGTCCTATGGTAGTATAGGAGAAAAAACAGAAGGGTGAAATAAGAATATGCGTGGACCTCAGGAATTTGAACGACGCTTGTGTACACAACCCATTCCTGACACCGTCCATAGATGAAATATTGGAAAATATTAGTAGACAAGAAGCACGCGTTCACGGATGGGTTCTCAGGGTACCACCAGATCAAGATCATGCCAGAAGACAAGAGAAAAACAACCTTCACAATGGAATGGGACTGCTTTCAATACATCGTTATGCCATTTTGATCGAAGGACGCACCAACCATATTTTCGCACATCATTGTTGCCACGTTCAAAGAATACATCCACAAATTCTTGGAGGTCTTTATGGATGATTGGATTTTCTTTGGATTAGTTAAGCACCATGTAGCAAGCTTATGCTTGATGCTGGATACTTGCTGATGACACCAGATTGTGCTGAACCTTTAGAAGTGCACAT
>APFE030592555.1:0-10152 GCA_000404065.3 Pinus taeda | reverse complement strand
AAGAGGATGAAATTTTTTACTTGGAAACAAAACCTTTTACATGGAAACCCATATGGGAGAAAACTGCAAATTATTTCTCCTTATTTTCTTTAATTCATTACACAGATTTGCAAGCACTTACTTGCTAGAGGCACCCACCCCTATGTATAAATTCCTTGTAGATTCAAACTGCAGATTGTAATATGCTAAAATAATTGACTTGAATCTACTCTACTCATTAGCGAAAACAATAAACGATCGATGAATTCATGAAGCATAAAAGAGAAATAATTCAATCACACTTAACACAAAACGATATAAACTTTGAAACGGGAACTGATACGATTACCCATATCATAGAGGTAGCAAAAAAGTGACCCGATTTTGAAAAGTGGTGATGTAGAATACACATATTTTTTTAGCGTATTTTTTGACACTTTAAATTTTTTATGTACATTAGTTTTTAAAATGTTAGTGATTTGCATGCTGATTTTGAAAAGTGTTGATTCTGCATCAAGCCCTTCTTTTAAAAGACCTATTTTTTGACTTTAAATTTTCTAATGTATTAAATGTGGATAATTATTTTCTAAATTTAACAATTTTTGAAATGGTCTTCTTCTTCATATTTTCTTGTTTTTATTTTAATTTTTTTTGTAGTGAGGTTTTTTATTTTTTTGCATCATTAAAGAAAAAGGTCGATATTTTAAAGTTTCAATATTCTACATATTTATATATCATTAATTAATTTTTCAATGCATATCAAATAATTGTCTCTAAAAAACAATAATTTTTAACAATTGACATCAAAATAACTATTTTTAACATTAATATAACTAAAAAATTACACATTTAATAATTTTTTGCTAGAAATGACATGTCAATATCACAATTTTTATAGGAAAATTTTAACAAAATATGGTTAAATAATATTTGTTTTATGAATTTCATGTCAAAAAATATCAATAATCACTATTTTTCAAAAAATAATGATTCACATGAAAATTAAAGCGAAAATCACATAAAACAAATATTGAACACATAACAACATTAATTGAATGCTTATTATTCTCATAAAATGTCAAAGTCAAAAACATTACAAGTATAACTAATTAATAGTTACAAAAAATGAGCTTGAATTCCAAGCATAACTTAAATTTAATCAACAATATCACGTAATCCAAACTCTTCATCCTCTAGAGTTTCATCATTATCTTCTCCCAAAATATTTTCTGCTTCATTTTGCTCATTTTCCTCTTCTAATGGATCTATGATGTCTGTGAATCTCCTAATGTATGACTTTTCAATCATTCCATGTAATGGTGGTTGAGGTTCCTTTACCTTTTTTGCCACACGTGTTTCACTAAAATCCCCTTTCTTCAACCCGATATATTGCATTGCATCTGGAAGAAATTGAAGAGCATTAATTCTTTGTTGAATAAATTTGCACTGTACTGGATCTTTTTCAATGGCAATGCAATTTCTTCCTTTTTGTAGGCAACATGCTAGTGTTGTACCTAATTGCCAAGCACAAAATAAATAATGAAGTAAATCAGTATAATGACATATAAATTAAGAAAGAAGATATTGAAATTCAAATCTATATAATAAAACTTACCTAAGCCAAAAAAAAAATCTAGAGCCCAATCTCCTTCATTTGAACATATGTCTATAAGATAGTTAATCAATGACTATGGTTTTTGATAAATGTTAACTATCTCTCATTTTTCTTCTTTGTCTTCATATGTTAGTTTTTTCACAACATCATCATAAACCAATACTTGGCTATGACTCTTTCCATCTACCGATTAAAAAGCATAGACATATAGTTGTCATCTTTTGCCAACTATCAATATGGATGAACTCACAATAATTTATAAATGATTGATTTTCATGGTTAAGAATATTTGACTTTTGCTTGTAACATGAAATAGTAAAAGTTCAATTAAAGTGTACATAAATGAATTTTTTAACATTAATAAAACATACGTTTTCAACATCTTACCATGTAAGCTACATCCTTGAGTTTGTTTTCCCCTTCAAGCTTGACAATAACATTGTCAATTGTGTGTATGAATCAAATGTTACAAATATCCATAACGGTGATGATGTGACTTCTACAAATCCCACAACCACTTTACTAGGAGCTTGATAAGTATAAGGGTCACTATCATAGTCAATGTTTGGGATACTGGAACCATGGGGAATATTTGCAATAACTAGGGAATAATCCCTTTTAGGTATGAGTTTAGCAATGTCTTCACAATTGCCTTGTATCACTTGATATTAAATAGTGTCAAGCCCATTCCAAATGAAATGAGTAAGAGTTGGATCAAGTTTAACATTCTTAAGACACTGCTTCTTTAGTCTTTCGATATTAATTTTTTCAATAAAGGTTCTGAAATGCAAGATAAAAAATAAAATAAATAAAAATAAATAAATAAATTTTAAAATTATTGTTGATGTAGAACTTGAATCTGGATAGTTGTGTACAACATTATCCCAACTATCTTCATTTAAAAATTTAACCATTTGTTCTTGTATTTTCATGTAAACTTTGTGACTGAATAGATAAAGTAAAAACATTTAATATAATGATATGTATAACAAATGCTACCAAGAACAATATGTTATATTTAGAATAAAATTATAATCTAGAAATAAGTAAAAATAATCCAACAAACTTACATTTGAAATTCCTCAAACATTTCCTCCAATGATAATTCCCCTGACCTCACACGACATAATAATTCTTTGACAAGTTTTTCATCCTTCATTCTTTGCATTTCTCTCCAAGGTGTGATAGTCATATCTTCTGGAAGCTGCTTCATTTTAGGACCTGATTTATTGTTGCTACATATCAATGCTTTAGACCTTTTGACCTTCTGGTTTTTAATGCCAATGTTCTCCCACATGCTGAAAATCTCATTAATCAATTCCTATATCCCTCCAGTTCTAAATGCCAATTGGAAAATGTTATCAATACCTCTGAATATATGAGTATTTACTATGCTGCCTTTTGAATTGATTTTCTCCTCAATTTGATATTCTATTTCCATACAATATTCCTTTCAGAAATGTATAGTAACATTTATCTTATCCTCACCACATTTTTCTTCAAATTCACTATGAATAAATCTAACCCTTTGGATGAAAGTCATATACATCCTATATTCATTATCTAAATTATGATGTCATGCCAATACCTTTGCTTCTATATCTGATAAACCAACATAAATGATACATTTCATTGTTTCAAAACGTGGGTTATTGGGATATTCCTCCATCAATTTCCTTTGAGCTTCTACAGAATAGTTGACCCAAGCACATAATAATTGTATTCAAAACATTTTGACTCATCAAATTCTTCTTTGTTGGGAACTTGAACTGGATCAACAAGAAGAACACAACTAACCACATGAGCATATGGATTGTACTTCATCAATGTCTTCAAGTTGTGAACATGGAAGTGGTGTGGCTTTCTGATTTGATATTTACATTGTCCTTCACTTGCCTTATAGATTTGTCTCCTATTAAGCTGAAATGTACGACCACCCTCAATTAAGTTTCTCTTTCTCAAGTTCTGTCGAATGGCATTTTTTTTTTGTTTTAATAATGTCATCCTCTAAATCAGCTCCTGGTGTAATGATTTCCCTTCTTTCTTTTGAAGTTTCACTAGGATCTTCACTGTTGGTAATGACTACATGAGAATGTTCAACTTTACTTTTCTTCCTCCTAACATTCTCATCATTAACTAGAACAGATACATTCCTGGGCATTGTTACTTTTGATCTTTTATGTCTCTTCTCCTTTCCAACATCAACTCCAATGTCATCCTCAGTAACGGAAACATATTCTTCAGTGTCAGTTCCAACTTCCTCATCTTCAAAAGTAACATGTATACCTTTTCTAGATTTATCAACTAGAGGCATTTTTTTCTGATCCCCTGGATGTAGTTTTGTAGCATCATGAATTACTATTTTTTTCTTGTTTTCCATATCTTATTCTAACCCTAAGTAGAAATTGTTGACAACATTCATAATATATTTCTCTATGAAATGAATGCTTCCAACATAATTGAAAGACTTTCAACAAAATTATGTCAAGCAAAATATCATATGTCAATAAAAACTAAGCTATAAAAATATAATGAAACAGTTACAATAATGCAAAACACAAATATAAATAACAATACTTATGATATCTTATGCAATCTCATTTACTTTTTGTTTAGGCAACTTCGTAGATACCTATGTTGTGTCATACAATGAATATGATCGCTAGTATTTAATCTTGTCATGTGAGTTGTGTGGTTTTGTAAGTATATAAACAACTTCAGTGTCTAGTATCAAACACATGTCTATGGCCTTTCCCAGCACCTCATAAATTCCACTCGTTAGAGATATCAGCATATAGATATATATATGCACATCTTCACCTTCTCTTTCTTTCATATACCATACATTTTCTGGAAGTTTCATTTCTTTTGATTTCTTCCAATATGAAATCGCCATCTTATCATTTGAGCAACTTGATAGATTTGTAGCTATCAACTCAGGTTTGGTTCATTCAACATTTATTTTTGAGGATCCGCCTTTAATTTTAGCAGTCTTTGGTCCAGAGAGATTCACATAAATCTTCTTTGGTGCCATTTTCCTGCAAAAAAATAAACATATATATAAATCAGTAAATTACAAAAAATATAATATTTTTAAATTAACAAAACAAAATGATAATGTAAAATAATTTTGTAAAACTAACCATTTAAAAAATAAATAAATAAATGTGGACCCCTGCCACCCCACCCGGCGACCCCAACCGTGCAAACCCCCTCCCACCCCCACCCCGACAGCCCAATAGTCGGCCGGGGGTGGTAGGGCTACATGTCATTTACTCTTGTCAATGCCCTATCACACCCTTTTAGAACTCTACTTCATCCTACTCATCGGCCCAGTCACATAAACCTCATCTCAAAACCTATTTTTTCCATATACCCAAATTTAATTGTAACTTTCTCATAATCCCCAAAATCACATAATAGAGATTCTAATCATCAAAAATAAATTATCTAGACTCCTCATGCCTCTAGGATTATTCAACATTGAATCCTAATCATCAAGTTTCTTATAGAATTCAATTTAGACTTAAAATGAGTCCAGAAAACCCCGCAAACTATATAAGTTCAAATATCAAATTAATTGTTATACAAAATACACTTTTCACGGCGTGTTAAACATAATGGACCTTTTCTAGTGTCGACACTACAGAGTGTATACCGCTGGTTTGTTAAACATTCAACAAAATGAACATTATGGCATCAAATAAAAAATTAATCCAACCTTTGACAACCGTCGTGGTTCAAACTTGGGTCTGGGTGGACACAATTCAAACTTCATGCTAGTTGTGCTACACGATGGTCCTTACACAACCTTCCTTGCTGATGATTTTATTATGGTCGATCTTAGCTTAATTATGTAGGTGCAAGCCACATTTCCACACATAAACCAATATCAACAATTATACCTCTATGTTATATCAAAACATATATAGTCTGTTCACAAGGCTTGTCCTCTATGGCACTATCTCATGTTATATCCACTCACTATGTAACATAAGTAATGGGTTGGAAATATTATCCTTTGTGGCACCTTGTTGATTATATCTCTATGTTATGTCAAAACGTATATAGCTATTTCATGGGCTTGTTCTCTGTGGCACCTCTTCGTTGTATCGACTCACTATGCAATATATATAACCAGTCAGCAAGCCTAGTCCTTAGTGACACCTCTTGCATTGGATCAAATCATTGTATGAAATATGTAACAGGTTGGAAAGACTAGTCTTCCATGGCACTTTGGTGATTATATCTATGTGTTATGTCAAAAAATACATATCTGGTTGATATGCTTGTCCTAAGTGACACCTCTTTATTGTATCAACTCATTATGCAATACATGTAACCAGTCGACAAGCCTAGTCCTATGTGGAACCTCTTGTGTTGGATTGACTCATTTTATGACATTTGTAACTGGTTGGAAAGAATATTCTTCTACAGAATCTTGGTTATTATATCTCTATGTTATGTCAAAACATTTATATCCAATTCATAGGCTTGTCATATAAATCACCTCTTTGTAGCCTACAACAAAACTAGAACAACAACGAAAAGAAAACTTTTCCTTCACCTAAAACGATCCAAAAACAAGACCAATAGGTAGAAACAAGCTAGAATCAACAACAGAGCTCATATAAAATGTGGATCATGATTTTTCTTTACTCTGAGTACTTCGATGGATATATATATATATATATATATACACCAATATTTGGGCTAACGTTCATACCTTAAAGGTTTGAGCTTTAACCATATGGCCAACACATATGAGCTTGTTGAAACCATGCCATTAAACTTTTAACCATGGTCCATGTGACCATTCCTAATGATCGAGTCTTTAGGGGAGCTTGGTCATCAGCCTAATGATCTAAACATGATGTCATCATGCCACATGGAAGCCCATTAGGGGTGCCATGTTTCAATCGTATTTGATTTTTTTCACCAATTAGAAGCTTCCAAATCTACTTGCCATGTGGCAACCCCAATTGTCACCACATCATGCTAATGAAATCATCTACTAACTATGTGAGGAATCTTATGTCACCCAACCAAATTTTTTCATGTTTCATCCTTGCTAACTATGTAGTGGCTACTTATCATCTACATCATCACACCCAACAAATCACAATGTGCCATGTGTCATCCTCGGATTAGCAACAGTGATCTAGTTAATTAGTGTGCATATTTTCCTATATCATCCAATCTGAGAGAGGCACATACTCTTTAATAGTGTTAAAGGTCATGAAATACCTACTGAGATATGTCATTGGCCTAACCAATGAACCATGGATGCATCTTAGAGTTGCACACTTTTAAAAATATTATTATTTTGGTTTTTTTCCCTATAGTTTTGGGCCTTCAATAATGTTAATTTTAAAATGCCCGTAACTTCTCATCTAGAAGGATTTTTTAGATTGGGAAATATTATTGGAAAGGTCTCAATCAGGAATAAACAATCATGTTGTTTATAGAATCATTAAGGCATCATAACCTTATCAAAAGCTAGATAAAATTGAAGCTTCCTTCGACTTCATGTGATGAGGTTATGCAAGATATCTAGTTGTCATACTACTTCCTTTAACCCATGAACGATACTATTAATGTCTCAGACATTACTTTTTGACATCAATGATACTTTTTGTCATCAATGGAAACACTATGTGCAACACAATCCACTACTAAGCATTAGAGGAATCTAGAGCATGTCTCCAACTCTTAAGAAACAATGAATCAAATTATTCACTCCATCTCTAGCTAGCTTCTTCTTTAAATCTAGCTCACTAAGTGGTTCACAACCCTAAGGAAAGCACTAAGTTGTGGTTGCACTACTCCACACAGTCTTTTCGTATAGCTCCATCCTCAAATCTAGCTCACTGATCGGTTCTAAGTTGAAGCAAGCACTTAATGGCACTCACACTGCTCAATGTAGAACTTTCATACATCTCTCAGTTGGCTTCCTCATGCTCACATCCTAGCGAGCATGGGATATTCCTTCTCCCACCAATTACTCACCTATCTAGGCCCAAGTAACCACCATTCCAGGAAGTCTGTTTGTCCCAAGGATTTCCTGTATGGGCCCCCATTAGCTACTCACCTATCTAGGCTGAGGAAACCACAAGTACAATAAATATGCATACCCCAAGGCTTTCCTACATGTGGTAGTAATTAGAGTATTACAGCCTATTATCCATCTGGCATGCTCAAAATGACACATGCATGAATTCTTATGGCTAAGTACCCATCTGGTGTGCTCCACTGCACTACTCATTGAGTCTCATAATCATGGTACTATTTATGACTTGCTCCCATGAGATAAACAAAGTGCCACGAGTGACAATTCCATCATGACAACCTTCTTCTTCAGAAATTTCATCATTTCACCTATGTCACAACATTTAGCATTAGAGAAATTTTGAGGTAAAAAATGGGCCTCAAAACAAATATGTACAACCAAAATCCACTTTATAAGAACTAGTAGGACTCAATATGGTGATGTCAACCATGGGGGGTGATTCACCATTTTTGGAGTGAAAAAAAGTAAAAAGATTAAAAAATAAAATAAAATAACTACTTTTTCAACTGGTATTTTCAACTTATCTCCCTATGTTTTCACTCAAATTTTGAGTAGGAGCACTCATTGGATGCATAATTTAATTCCTCATCCATGGAGTACCCATGTTTCATACACTCGATGGACCCTACTACACAAAAAATGAAAAATACATGAAAAGCATGATTGATAAGATATTTTTCATGTATTTCTCATTTTTCAGGTAGCGGGGTCAATCGAAAGTATGCAACATGGGTACTCCTTGGATGAGGAATTAAATTTTGCATCCAATGGGTGCTTCCACTTGAAATTTTAGTAAAACCATAGGGATATAAGTTGAAAATACGAGTTGAAGAAGTAGTTTTTTTATTTTTCCCTCTAAAATTTGATGATGTAATCTAATCTTAATTTATTATTTTCACTATTAGTTTACAATATTCCTTAAGAGGCCCATTTTAGACCTCAAAATTTCTCTAATGTTTCCCATGAGATATACTCAAAAATTCAACCAGAAATTTTAATTGCCCAATCTTTGCTTCACTCGTAAGCTTGATCTCTTAGGCATGAGATCGTTATCTATGCCATTGGTCTCTTTTGTAGGTGTTATTGAACTGTCATGGTGGTTTTGATGTCACACCATCCCAACACTTTGCCTACAACCTGATCTTTTAATCACCCAACACTCATTTGTGTTTATATATATATAATTTCTCTGTGTCATCCTAGTTGACTATGTAGTGGCTACTTCTCATCTATGTCATCACATATAGCCAATCACAATGCGCCATGTGTCATCCCTGGATTAGCCAATGTGCTCTAGTTAACTAATGTGCATGTTTTCCTATCTCTAACGTCCAATATAAGAGAGGAACACACTATTTAATATTGTTAAAGTTCATGCAATACCTAACAAGAATAACCATTGACCTAACCAATGAACCATGGATGTGTCTGGGAGTTGTGCACTCTTAAACATATGTCTATGTTGGCGTTTTTTCCCTATAGTTTTGGGCTTTCAATATTGTTAATTTTCATATGGTCGTAACTTCTCATCCGAGAGGAATTTTTTAGAGTGGGATATACTATTGGAAAGGTATCAATGAGGAATAAACAATCATGTTGTTTATAGAATCATTAGGGCATCATAACCTTATCAAAAACTAAATAAACTTCAAGCTTCATTTGAGTTCATCTGATGAGGTTATGCAAGATATATAGTTATCATATTACTTCCTTTAACCCATGAATGATATTATTGATGTCTCATAAATCCATTTTGACATCAATGATAGTTGTCATCATCAATGACAACACTACATGCAACACAGTCCTCTATTAAGCATTACAAGAATCAAGAAGAACTAATGGGTCAAATTATCCACTCCATCTTTAGCTAGCTCTATCTATAAATCTAGCTAAATAAGTGATTATCATCCCTAAGGAAAGAACCCAGTGGTGGTCACACTACTCCACATAGTCTTTTCCTATAGCTCCATCCTCAAATCTAGCTCACTAAGTGGTTATCAGTTGAAGCAAGCACTCAATGGCATTCACACTACTCTGTGTAGCTTTTTCATACATCTCCTAGTTGGCTTCCTCATGCTCACATCCCAGTTAGCATGGGAATACTCTTTCTACCACCAGTTACTCACCTATCTAGGACCAAGTAACCACCATTCCAGGTAGTCTACCTATCCCAACGATTTTTTGTATGTCCCCCCCTCAGCTACTTGCCTATTCAGGCCCAAAAAACCACCAATCTAGGAAGTATACCTACCCCAATTCTTTCCTACATGTGGTATTCATTAGAGTATTAGAAGCCAATATCCATCTGCCATGCAAAAATGACATGTGCATGGAGTCTTACGGACAAGAAATTTTATGAACTAGCTCAAGCAAAGATAGAAAAGATAGATCAATGCCTTAGAATTCAGCCTCTTCGAGGGGGAAACCTCCTTTACATTACATAAATGAACAATTCTTGGATGATACAAATGACAAAACCTCCTTT
>APFE030592547.1:0-21448 GCA_000404065.3 Pinus taeda | reverse complement strand
TTTAGATGGTCTAAAACCTAGTGCTAATTGAGGGTAGAGGAATACAAAAGCATTAAATGTAGATGGTATTCGCCTATACCAAATATTAGGCAAGTTGAGATAGAGGAGATTCAATTCCTTTAACTTTGTATTTGTTTCATGGTTGTGCAAGGCATATATGAGCGAGATGTTCGGAAACAATAGTCAAGGAATAAGATTTTGTAGTAGCCACTTAAGCCATCATGTCAAAAGAAACTTCGTAGTAAGTATCTCTCTTTGTGTTACCATTTCCATTACTAAAGAAATAAAATAACAACAATGGCCTTACATTCTAGCTAGATTTCCTCTTATTTTAAGTTCGCTAAAATGCTTATTGCATTCATTTGTGTGAATAATTTATTGATTTACATATTCTTTGATTCTCACATTTTAATTATTCTCATAAAATTTAGTAATAAAATAGTTCTAACAAACATATATCATACATAACTCCTAATCTCTATGACCCATAGTAAATATAACTTGGGAGCTATTATTTGGATTTATTTTGAATTAAATTTATTCCATATGTTATAATGTTTAAAGGATAAATTTCATGTATTATTTTTAAAAGATATCCTTTATTCACGATGAAATAATAAATTTTTAATATTATTAAATATAAGAATCCTTCATTTGAGGGGCATCATGTTAGGTTACATTTCATTACATATTATTCTTCGATTCCTATCAGCACATGCATTATCTTTTAATATAAATAATTATAATTATATAATGATAGATATTTAAATTGTATAACAAATTTGTTATATGCTAAAAATGATGAGTCCATGAGCCAGCTCACATTATTGGCATAGAATAGTTTAGGCTTTGTTTTCTTATTTCATAATAAATGCTTGACCTATAAATCGAAATGGGCATGTTACATTCCTTTTTAATAATAAAGTTAATCCAAACAGCTAGAAATGAGGTGGCACCATCTCTCCAAACGACTAAAAATGATGTGCATAAAACGACTCGAAATGATGTGGCACTGTCCCTGCAAATTAGCCGTTGATATAGCCCCTGAGTTACCTTTGGATTCTCTTGCGCTGTCCAAAAATGTTTTCTAATTTTCTTCCTTCAAACTGTTCACTTGAACGGATGTCCTTCCACTGGACCACAACCACCTAGTTGCATTATGATTTTGATCTTTGCCTTTCTTTCTAATAAAAAGCTGACGAGGCAATGAAATAAAAGTTGAGGGACAAAATGCTGATTTGGCAATGAAATAAAAGTTGAGGGACAAATGATAAGGATTTTGAGTCTGGACAAAATCAGAGCGATATTTTCTTTGCCCATTCAAAGTTTGGATTGAAATGCACGAGGATGGAATACCTACCACCCACTCCTTCCTTTGAATGTCGGCGAAGGAAAAAGCTATTTGTGACTGTTT
This sequence comes from Pinus taeda, assembly GCA_000404065.3. Taxonomy (NCBI): domain Eukaryota; kingdom Viridiplantae; phylum Streptophyta; class Pinopsida; order Pinales; family Pinaceae; genus Pinus; species Pinus taeda. The sequence goes on along the minus strand of APFE030592547.1, from coordinate 20,034 downwards.
CGAAAGCAGACGATATAAACACATTCTCACACACCGAATGCCCACTCTCCTCTTTTTGTTCCCTACTCTGCACTGCATTGCCACTCTGCACTGCATTGCCTTGATTTCGTTTCTTTATAGATGTTTGTTTGCCTAGCATGCTGGTTTTTTTTGGGTGATTCTGCTCTGGTGGGATGATTTCAGCTTATTTCATTGTCCTTTTCCCCTCATTTTTGTCCTGCGCGCTTTCATTGTTCGTTTGCCTGATTTTATTTTTGCTCTATGTTTTCATTTTTTTGGCTGTGTCATTTTATTTTTGGTGCAGAAGATAGATGTCTCTATTTTTAGATTTTGGATTTCTATAAACCTAACCACTGGAGTGGAAAATCCAGTGTACATTTTCGCCTAGCATGGCATTGACAATCAGGTACGCTTAGAGCTTCGGAGTTGCTTCATGGTTTAATAATTTTTATTTATTAATTGTTTGAGATTCAGATATTTATTAAGCGTCTCAATTAATTGTTATTTATTAAGGGTTTTAATTATTGGCAATGTAATAGATAGAAACCACCAAATAGTAATTAATAATTTTTATTTATTAATTGTTTGAGATTCAGATATTTACTGAGGGTTTTAATTATTGGCAATGTAATAGATAGAAACCACCAAATAGTAATTAATTTGCAGGTTCCATTGGAACCATAAATCCTAATGGGTTGACATTAATTTCAGTAAATTACAACTAGGTTTGCGGTATTAAAATCTTAATTTGCTGATAGTTGATGTAAATTTTGTTGATGGTTTAAGACCCTCTTATTTCTATGTTTTTTTCGATATTTTAACCCTACTCTGTTTCTATGTTGTTTTCGATCTTTTAACCCTACTCTGTATTCTTCAACATGGTTTTTTTTGTGGGTCTTCCTGGCTTTTTAATTTTGATTGTTCTATGAACAGATCAAGAATACCTGATTCTCACTCAACCGCCTGGAAATAACACGAAGTCCAGTAAACCTGGTTCAACCCAGCTCCAGGAAGAGAGCAAGAATACCTGATTCGCCTGGAAATAACACGACGCCCAGGCCCAATTGCAGGTAGCTTTCTTTCCTAATTTTTTTTGGAGTCCACTTTGAATGATGCTAATTTGGATCCAATTCAATCCTAAAATCAACCTTCCAATTCAATATGCAGGGTCTCCCTCTATTTTTTATTTTTTCTTAGCAAATAAGATAAGATTGTTTACTTTTTTTGGTTGGCTATGCTCAAGAAACCTAGTCCTGCCTCTTCATTTTCTGTTTCTTGAATTAAAATAGGTCAATTAAAGAAACCTCCATTACAACTATATTTCCTCTGAGCTGCTCTCAAAGAAATAGCTGAATTAAAGAAACCTCTGTTACCACTATATTTCCTCTGAGCTGCTTTCAAAGCAAAACCCAGTCCATTCATCTCATTTTTATTATTCCATTTTCCTTCTGGTTTCCTCGGCTCTCACAGATGCCATAGTTTCTTCTTAATTCATTTCAGCTGTTGTAATATCCTTGTCTCCTGGCCATAGATGCAATTGTTTGATTTCTCTCAAAATTATTCACGGGATCCGTTCCATTAGTTTATGTTGCATGGTGTGAAGCAGAGAAATACAAACCTCCATGGGCTTCAATTACAATTACAGTTCTATTACCTCTGAGCTCTACTCTAAAACCAAACCTCAATTTTGTAATTTCAGTGAATATTCCTAAGTTTCTATTTCGTAAGAATTTTGTAATTTCAGCGAATATTCCTAAGTTTTTATTTCGTAAGTTTCTAACGATCAACCCTGGAATTTTATACTGCTCAAATTTCAACAAGATATTCCTAACTATTCGGAAAAATATAGTGAGCGATTTGCAAAGACTTTGACGTCTTCGATAGGAATTGTGAGTCAATCTAGTTAACAATCATGAATAGTATAAATCAAATCTTTTGGCATACTGACTTTTCTTTGATGTTTTTTTTTCTGAAGTGTGTCTTCAGCATTTTGATTCCATAGATTATTTCTAACTTAACTATTAGTTAATTTGTAATTAATTGCTTTTTAAATAAAAATATTTAGAATATTTATAAGTTAGGGAAAGAGTAAACATTGTTCTTGGAACTAGAATCAGAGAAGAAAATACTGAAAAGAAAATAGAGAAACTGGAAAATTCTGTTATCACATCTTAGATTTCGATTTTATTTATTAATTATTTTTTCCAGCCTTCTCCTAACTAGAATGTCAAACCACAACAAGAATAAGGTATAGGGTATTTTCAATTAATTTTCAGGGTATTTTAAGTTAAATATCTTAAAGCATGTCTCTAAATAGTCATAGATGTGGTTTCTATGTATCCTCTAAGTTCTTCTCTTCAGGAGAACTTAATCTGTTCATTTCAGTTTTCGTTATGTTAATATATTTAACCATGTAAAGAGTTTCTTTATGTTAATATATTTAACCATGTAGAGAGTTAAAACCAGACTAGTTTTTACTGATTTTTTTTAGCTGGGCTTAATTTATTTCTGTACTTTTATGGATTCAATGAGTGTTCCACTCTGTTCAGATCATTACATTTATTCATTAACTTAGTTTATCTCTGTTAAAGTGTGGTTTTATTTAAATTATTTTTTACTGATTTGTTTAGCTGGGCTTAATTTATTAATTTACTTTTATCGATTCAATCAGTGTTCCACTTTGTTCAGATCATTACATTTATTCATTAACCTAGATTATCTGTGTGAAAGTGTGGTTTTATTTAAATTAGTTTTTAACTTTTACATTTATGTCTCTGAATATTTTTCTCAATTAAAAATATAGTTGGCTTAAATTGTGGCTCTCAAAATGTGTTTTGGATGGGGCCTCCAATAAAAAAAATTCCCCTCAATACTTTTCAATCATATTTTTACAGTTTTGCAAATATGTTTTTTATTTATATCTTATAACATATATTACATATAAATTTTTAGATTATTGGATTTCTCTAAAGGATTTTCAATTATATTTTAACATTTTACAAATATGTTTTTCATTTTAAAATATGTTTTTTATTTATATCTTATAACTTATATTACATCTTGATTTTACATTAGTACTATGGTTAAGTTCAATGTATTTTAAATTGTATATTCATACAATTAATTTTTTTCGAAATAAATTTTGTTATATTTAATTTTTTATTAATAGCATTTAATTTAATTTGTGTTTGAATGATTTTTTTATTAATATTATTTAGTTTAATTTAATTTTTAAAATCATTTTCAAATTTAAATATTTAATAAGTTTGCCACTATATTTATTAATGGTATAATGTAGTATGATATATTTTTTTAATGAAAATAACATAATGTGCAAAGAAAAAGCTTGAATTTATATAATATAAAGTGATAATGCTCTTATATTTCAATATTTATGATAAAATTAAATTGTACTATAAATGTTTTTTAAGATTGCTTTTGAATATATATTTTCCTAAAATTTTCAACTACAACATGTATATATATAAATTTTTAGAAACCTAGATTGTGTTAGACTGGGGAAGGCTAAGCTAGAGTGGGTTGGGTTAGACTAAATTAGACTAGGCTACACAAGGATAGAATAAGTTTATGCTAGGGAGGGCTATCCAAAAATAGGATAGGCTACTCTATAGTAGGGTAAGGTAAGCTAGAGTAACCTAGGCAAGGCTAATATATAGTAGACTAAGGTAAGCTAGAGTAGCCTAGCATGGACTACTAAAGAATAGAATAAGGTAAGCTAGAGTATGCTATGCTAGGATAGGCTAGACTAGGGTAGGTTAGGCTAGTAAACGTTAGGCAAGGTTAGGCTAAGCTAGGTTAGGCTAGGCTAGGCTAGGTTAGGTTAGGTTACATTAGGCTAGGTTAGGTTGGGTTAGGCTAGCTTAGGTTAGGCTATGCTAGGTTAGGCTAGGCTGACTAAGGTTAGGTTAGGTTAGGTTAGATTCAGCTAGATTAGGTACACTAGAGTAGGCTAAGGTATGCTAGAAGTAGGCTACAGTAGGCTATAGTAGGGTAGGTTAGTTTAGGTTAAGACAGGTTAGTATAGGTGAGAGTAGGTGAGAGTAGGTTAGGCCAGGCGAGAGTAGGTTAGGCTAGAGTAGGCTAGAGCAAGCTAGAGTAAGCTAGGCTAGGCTAGAGTAGTGTAGGCTAGACTAGGCTTGAGTAGTGTAGGCTAGTGTAGGCCAGGCTAGGCTAGGCTAGGCTAGGCTAGAGTAGGTGAGGCTAGGTTAGGCCAGAGTAGGCTAGGGGCTAGGCTAGGGTAGGCTAGAGTAGGTGAGGCTAGGTTATAGTAGGCTATAGTAGGCTAGGGTATAGTAGGCTAGATTGGGCTAGGCTAGGCGAGAGTAGGCTAGGCTACACTAAGATAGGCTAGAGTAGGCTAAGCTAGGATAGGTTAAGTTAGGCTAGAGTAGGTCAGGGTAGGTTAGGCTAGCTATTAGGCTAGGCTAGGCTAGAATAGGCTAGGTTAGACTAGGTTTGGCTAGATTAAGTTAGGCTAGGGTAGGCTTAGTTAGGCTATGTTAGGCTAGGCTAAGCTAGAGTAGGCCTAAGTAGGCTAGGCTAGAGTTGAGTAGGCTAGGCTAGAGTAGGCAAGGCTACACTAGGATAGGCTAGAGTAGGCTAGGCTAGGCTAGTCTAGGTTAATCTAAGATAGAGTATGCTAGGCTAGGCTAGGCTAGGTTAAGTTAGGCTAGAGTAGGTCAGGCTAGACTAGACTAGAGTCGGCTAGGCTAAGCTAGACTAGAGTAGAGTAGGGTAGGCCAGGTTATGTTAGGCTAGAGTAGGTCAGGCTAGACTAGGCTAGGTTAAGCTAGGTTAGGCTAGTTTAGGCCAGGCAAGAGTAGGTTAGGTAGGCTTAGGCTAGAGTTAGTTAGGCTATGTTAGGCTAGGCTAGAGTAGTTTAGGCTACAGTAGAGTAGGGTAGGTTATGCTAGTTTTGGCTAGGTTAGGCTAGGCTAGAGTAGATTATGCTAGAGTAGGCTAGTGTAGGCTAGAGTAAGTTAGGGTAGAGTAAGGTAGACTAGACTATAGTAGGCTAGGCTAGCTTAGGCTAGAGTAGGTTAGGCTAGGCTAGAGTAGTATAGGCTACATAAAGTAGGGTAGGTTATGCTAGCCTAGGTTTAGGTTAGGCTATGCTAGTGTAGGTTAGGCTAGAGTAGGTTAGGGTAGAGTAGGGTAGGTTTGGCTACAGTAGGCTAGGCTAAAGTAGGTTAGGCTAGAGTAGGCTAGGGTAGGTTAGGTTAGGCTAGAGTAGGCTAGGTTATATTAGGCTAGAGCAAGCTAGGGTAGGGTAGACTAGGCTAGGTTAGGCTAGGTTAAGTTAGTCTAGGCTAGGTTACGCAAGGCTAGGTTAGGCAACTTTAGGCAAGGTTAGTCTAGGCTAGTTTAGGTTAGGCAAGGCTAGGCTAGGCTAGTCTAGTCTAGGTTAGGTTAGGCTAGGCTAGGCTAGGCTAGGCTAGTTTAGGATAGGTTGGGCTATCCTAGTCTAGGTTAGGCAAGGTTAGGTTAGATTAGGTTACATTAGCTTAGGTTAGGCTAGGTTAGGCTAGTTTTGGCTAGAGTAGTCTCAAGTAGGCTAGGCTATGCTACCGGAGGCTAGGTTATTTTAGGTTTGGCTTGGTTAGTCTATGCTAGAGTAGGTTAGGTTAGACTAGGTTAGGCTAGATTAGGCCATGCTAGAGTAGGTTAGTCTAGACTAGGCTAGGCTAGTATATTATAGCTTAGAGTAAGCTAGACTAAAGTTGGTTATGGTAGGCTAGATTAGTCTAGGCTAGGTTGGGATAGAGTAGGTTAGACTAGGTTAGGCTAGGTTAGGCCATGCTAGAGTAGGTTAGGCTAGGATAGGCTACGCTAGGTTAGAGTCGGCTAGGCTAGAGTAGGCTAGAGTAGGCTAGGCTCGAGTAAGCTAGGCTTGGTTAGGCTTGGAAAGAGTAGGCTAGGAAAGAGTAGGTTAGGCTTGGCTAGGCTAGAGCAAGCTAGAGTAGGGTAGGTTATAATAGGCTAGAGAGGGATAGGCTAGGCTAGTGTGGGATAGGCTAGGCTATAATAGGCTAGACTAGGCTAGACTAGAGTAGGATAAGTTAGGATGTAGTAGGTTAGACTACAGTAGGCTAGGCTAGGATAGGTTGGGTTGGGCTAGAGTAAGCTAGAGTAGGCTAGAGTAGGCTTGCCTAGGTTAGGCTAGAGTGGACTAGAGTAGGCTAGAGTAGGTTAGCTATGCTAGAGTAGGCTAGGTTAAGCTAGGCAAGAGTAGGCTAGGCTAAGCTAGGCTAGAGTAGGCTAGGCTAAGCTATGCTAGAGTAAGCTGGGCTAGGCTAGGCTAGAGTAGGTTAGGCTATGATGGATTAGGCTAGGCTAAGCTATGCTAGAGTAGGCTAGGCTAAGCTAGGCTAGAGTAGGTTAGGCTATGATGGATTAGGCTAGGCTAGGCCAGAGTAGGCTAGGGCTAGTCTAGTCTAGGCTATAGTAGGCTAGGTTAGGCTACGCTAGAGTAGGCTAACCAAGGTTAGAGTAGGCTAGGCTAGGCTAGAGAAGGCTAGGCTAGAGTGGGCTAGGCTAGAGTGGGCTAGGCTAGCCTAGACTAGGCTAAAGTAAGCTAGAGTGGGCTAGGCTAGACTAAACTAGGCTAAAGTAAGCTACAATGGGCTAGGCTAGCCTAGACTAGGCTAAAGTAATCTAGGTTAGGCTAGGCAAGGCTAGGCAAGGCTAGAGTTGGGTAGGTTAGGCTAGGTTAGGCTACGCTAGAGTACGTTAGGAAAGATTAGGCTAGGCTGAGTAGGTCAAGGTATGCTAGAGTAGGATAAGCTAAGCTAGTTTATGCTAGGCTAGAATAGGTGATGCTAGGTTAGGCTAGAGTAGGTTAGGCTAGGCTAGGCTAGGGCTAGAGTAGTTTAGGCTAGAGTAGAGTACGCTAAGTTAGGCTAGGTTAGGTTAGGCTATAGTAGGTTAGGCTAGACTTGGCTAGGCTAGAGTAGGTTAGGCCAGAGTAGGTTAAACTAGGTTACACTAGGTAAGAGTAGTTTAGGCTATAGTAGAGTAGCGTAGGTTAGTGTAGTTTAGGCTAGGTTATGTTATTCTAGAGTAGGGTGGTTTGGGCTATAGTAGGCTAGATTATGGTAGAGTAACAAGTTGGGCTATAGTAGGCTAGAGTAGGTTAGGCTAGAGTACGCTAGAGTAGGTTAGGCTAGAGTACGCTAGGCTAGAGTAGGTTAGTCTAGGTTAGTTTAGTCTAACATAGGCTAAGTTAGGCTAGGATAGTCTAGGCCAGGTTAGGTTAGGTTCGGTTAAGCTAGGGTATGCTAGGGTAGGCTAGTCTAGGTTAGGCTAAGCTAGAGTAGGCTATACTAGGCTAGGATGAGCTACAACATATTAGGCTAGGGTATAGTAAGTTAGGCTAGGGTATAGTAGGTTAGGCTAGGCTAGGTTACATTAGAATAGACTAGGTTAAGCTAGGCTATGTTAGAGTATATTAGGGTAGGCTAGAGTAGACTAGAATAGCTTAGGCTAGGATAAGCTAGATTAGACTATGTTAGGTTAGGTTAGGCTAGCCTAGCCTATAGTAGAGAAGGCTAGCTTAGGCTAGGCTAAGTTAGAGTATGTTAGACTAGGCTAGAGTCGGCTAGGCTAGATTAGGCTAGACTAGAGTAGTCTAGAATAGAGGAGTCTCGTCTAGAGTAGGCTAGGCTAGAGTAAGTTAAACTATCCTACTCTTTGCTAGGATAGAGTAAGCTAGGCTAGACTATACTAGGCTAGGTTGGGTTAGGCAAATGCAAGCTACCCTGAAAAAGAGTAGGATAGTTTAGGTAATATTAAGCTAGGCCAGGCTAAGTAAGCTAACCCAAAGTAGACTAGGCTAGGTTAGGCGAGGCTCAACTAGGTTAGTATTCGATAGAATAGGCTACGTTAGACTAGGCTATGTTAGGCTAGGCTAGGCAAGCCTAGAGTAGACTAGGCTACCTTATGCTAGGCTAGGTTAGAGTGTGTTAGGCTAGTCTAGAGTAGGCTAGGCTAGATTAGGCTAGAGTGGGCTAGACTAGAATAGTCTAGAATAGAGGAGTCTCGGCTAGAACACGGTAGGATAAGTTGGGTTAGATAAATGTAGGCTAGGCTACAATCGACTAGGCTACAATCGAACACACTAGGTTACAATCGAACACACTAAACTACAATCGACTAGGATAAGTTGGGTTAGGTAAACGTAGGCTACCATAGCAAAGAGTAGTAGAGGTTAGGTAATAATAGGCTAGGCTAGGCTAATTAGGCTAACCTGGAGTAGAGTAGGTTAGGGTAGGTCAACCTAGGCTAGGGTAGTCTATGATAGAATAGGCTAATCTACACTATGCTAGGCTAGGATGACTGAAAGTGGGCTAAACTAATCTAGGCTAGAGCAAGATATGCTAGAGTAGGGTTGGTCAGACTAGAGTAGGCTAAGCTAGACTAGAGTAGGTTATCTTAGGCTATGCTAGGCTAGAGTAGGCTCAGCTAGGCAAGAGTCTACTAGGCTAAGTTAGGCACTAGTACGCTAGGCTATGCTATGTAGACTAGTCTAGAGTAGGTTAGGTGTAGCACCCTCATATTCGAAAGTAAAATTTATAATTATTGTTATTTACTTTAAAGTGTTTTTATAAAAAAAAAAATTGTAAAGAAAACAAAGGCTAATAACAAGTATTTTTATCATTTAATAAATTAAAATAAATAGTTGAGAAGATGATTACAGGTGTAGAATCAATAACTAGTTCGAAACTTCCATACAGTTGCGTAGGAAATTTACCTTATTTTCTTGCCTTGACCCCATAGATAAAATATCTTAGGAGGGACAAGAGAGAGTTTGGTCACTAGAAGGAGGAACCATTTGTAGAAAAGAAAGAGATAACACTGCGAAGAGAGATTGTCTTGAGCTGGCCTTGAACCAATGGAACCTCTCCGCTCATATTTATATAATTTGAGGTTCCAGACAAGACCAGGAGGGTCGTGAATTCTGAATACTTAGTGAACCTATTATGGTTGTAGGATCCTAACTTTACTGGAAGTGAAAGCTAGGGGGGAACCTAGATGTAATTTCCAGTTTTGTTGGAAGGTCGATGTAGTCTGATCCTTACTGTCTCTTCTCGACTCTTTATAAAGTTTATAGATAAGTGCCATTTCCTTATTAAGGTTCATCTCATGATAGTTTCATTAACTATTAAAATAATATTGATTATGGATCATTGGTGTGTGATAATAAAGTAAATATGTTTCGTTTATGAATTTGGAACAAAATGTTGCACCAAACTTTTATTACGGAGGAACATAGTTAGCTTACTGCAAAAACCTTATAGTTTAATAAAGAGAGACACTTTGATATAAGTGTCTTAATTTTTATAACCGAGTTAGTTTATAGTAAACATTGTTAATAAGTGAATAATGAAATAAGTCTGCTATAAAGCAACATAGATATTAAATATAGACTTGGAAACATCATAATTGGCCATGATGACATTCATGCCACAAAAAATACATAATATTATAGAAAAATTAATTAGAATGGTGGGAATAAGATCTAAATCCCAAGGTTTTGGGTGTCGTTCCAAATACTTATTTTATTGCAACAGTATTTTCTCCATCAGGGAATTATTCTAAGTAAATGTTAGATCAGGTGTAGTGTTCGAGAGTGAGACTCAATTAGAAACACTAAACAACCCTGAAGTTGACTTAGCTTGTAAAGAACCTTGGTAACCTTGTTTATCAATGGCTTGATGGTATAGACTTCAAGGAATCCTCTTTTCTCATCTAGTATAGTCAAGGTGTTGTAACAACCCTTAATCCTAGGTTGACTACACTCTTGAATCCAAGATAAGTTGGAGACTAGGAGGAAATTAAGTAAGTAATATAGAAAAACCCTAGAATAGATTTGTTTTATCAATAAATATGAAAAATAAACACCACATTATAATATGATGAGAGAAAGAGATAGTAATTATCCATAGAGTGTCTACTTGCAGAAGAAATAGCGGAAAATTTAAACAACCAATAAATTTAAAAATGTCGTATAAACCCTAGACGAGGATAGCCAGAAAAAACTAACTGATAATGAAAAGTCCTTAAATCCATTGAAAATAATGCATGAGCTTTCATGGAAATGTAAATAACATTAATAACTTCGCAAGGCTAAAGGCCTTCATTATGTTAAAAATATTAATACTTTCATAAGTTGAGGAAGGACGAAGGCCTAAAAATTCTAGAGAAAATAACATTTTTAAATTACAAGCTGGTTGTGGGCCTTAAACAAAAATTAATAAAAAAAATAGTCTATGTTGGAACCAGTCAAGGTTTCTTCAGTAACTGTGGGTGTAAGTCCACTCAAGAAGCCATCAAGTGCTAAATATTATGCATAAACACCTACATATTTCACCAATAGAGATTAAGGGGCTTGTTTCATTTGTAGTCTGGAGGTGACCAACAATCTGAGTTGAGGAAATATTTGACAACCACACAGTTGAAAACAAACTTGAAACCATCTTGCTCCATCTGAAAGGGAAAAAAAAATTAGTTAGAGTTTAATCGATACTAAAAATCGATAGCATCAACCTCTAACTAAATGAACTGGCTAGTGAAAGATTAATTGATTTAGCCATGAAGTTAAACATATTAGCAACTAGGTGCATCTGCTAGAAAAAGAAAGGATTCAAGGGTTTTCCTCCATGAATCAGAAGAGAAATTCTTACACAGGTAGGGTAATGAGAAGATTAACCACGGTATACTATAAGAAAATTAGGGAGTGAATATGTATAGGCTCGGAGGATTAATCACCTTAAAGGAAAGTTGAAGAGTTGTTTGCCACTCTATGCCGGAGGTAGAATGAGAGCTACTAGCCACAACACCTTGCTTAGTTACACTAACCCTAGCATAGGGAATGGTGACCATCAAATCAACACCATGTATCCCCTTCTCCGAATTGAAGCAAAGTGTCGACTAGTGTTCATGTGTAACTGGATGTGTGCCTCATCTATTTAGAACCATATAGATTAATATCAAACATTACAACAATGTCTCAATGCATAGTTTGGAGTTAAAAAAACATTAACTCATACTATGTGAAAGAACTAAATTAAATAGGATGATCCGCCAAAGGACATCAAATGCATTAAGGAATTTATAATTGACTCGGTACCATAATTAAGTATGTCATTACTTTTATAGCCTCATAAAATCCATGATGTAATATTTTATTAGAGAGAGTTTGTGTAGCCAGCTAATATTTAGATAAAAATATATTGATTTTTTTTGGTCATGTATGTCATGTTATATAGTGTTGAAGTGTTACAATTGGTATCACAAATTTGGGTTATAACACTGTGACCTGAATTCAGAACTCAGGTTTGAAAAACTGTAAATGTTACACAGAGAAAGGAAGAGACTAAAAACTAAGGAAATGAGGAGAGGAGTTGGAATTCCTCTGCCTCGAAGGCCTTCAGTAGGTTCAAGTTCAGTTCCCTTTTCTAAATCTAACCCAGAGGCGCGGGCACAAATCAGAGGGGAAAATAGCAATTCTAATGTTTTTTTATTAGAGACAGTAGAATAGTTGCAAGTAGAAATGGAAAATTTGTGCGTAAACAATGAGATATTAAGGGTAGATGAGGAAAGGATCCTCAAAAGTCTTTCTAATAGGAAAAATCAAAGAAATACCACACCTAGTCTTGATGGAGGAAATAGGACTGAAGGGCATGCTTAAGAAGTATATCACCATGAGATTCATGGAGATGGAATTGAGCATGAGGAGGGGTTGGAGAATGTTTCAAGCATAAAAGGGGCCAAGAGACAAAATGTAGAATTGCAAGGAGAATTTAAGAAAATTAACCCACCCTTGTTTCACGGAAAATTGGAAGAGATTGATGAAGCCTAGTTGATAAAAATGACCAAGTAATTTCAAATTTACAAGTATGATGATAATTTAAAAGCCAGATTTGCCATATACCAGTTGCAAGGCAATGCCACCTTATGGTGGGAAGAAGTGAAAGTTGTGAGGGACATTAATGAACAAGATGTAACTTGGGATAAATTTAAGAAACATTTTAAAGATAAGTACGCCATAGAACTATTTTATGATGAAAATGATAAATGATTCCACGATATGAAATTGGGACAACAAACTATAGATGATTACATAACTAAATTCACATTTTTTTTAAGGTATGTTCGATACATTCGTGAGGAAAATTACAAGGTACATACGTTTGTGAGTAGCTTCCCAACCTTTATGAAAGAAAAATTGGAATTTGATAATCCAAAGAGTGATGGACGAAGCTATTCGCAAAGCCCAACTCTAATATCAACAATTGAAGACAAGAGGGGAAAGTGACAAACATTGAACAAATAAAAAGGAACATAAAGGATTCTGGAACATAAATATAAAAGTGAACTGGGAAAGAAACACATTTCGGAGGCAACAAAATGACTACCTAGGAAAAATTCAGCAGAAGTTGATGATATAAGGCAGAAGAAGACAAGGTGAGGCATCTAGTAAACTAGAATCTATACAAATACAAAAGACACCATTACAGTGTTGGGGCCCCATTACTATAAAAATTGTCCCCACCTCATTCATGCAGAAATAACAACTCACATTCAAGAGGCTTCCACTATGGGTGATGTGGCAAAGATCATACCAAATATTAATGCCACCTTGGATGATCATTAGGTCAAATATCAATTTGTGATGGTGGAATTTGAAGGTAAAATTGTTGATCATTCTATTTCAATTTTGATAGACCCAAGAGAAAGTTTAATTTATATTAGTCCTAAAATTGTTGATTTAGGTCAGTTACCAGCTGCCAAATTTAGTAGTCTATCACTAGTGCAACTGGCCACATGGAACAAAAGAAGAGTCACTACAAAAGTAAATGATTTTCTTATAGAGATCATGGGAATACGAGTTAAAGTGAACTTAAATATATTTCCCTTAGGATCATATGATGTATTAATTGGGGTAGATTGGTTTGAGAGTTATTGGCCCTTAGTAAATTGTAGAGATAAAACTATCAGCTTCATTACTGAGGAAGACATCAGATAAGAGATTCAGGGTATTAAAAGGAATATTAAATGATGACCCATTACAACAAACTAATTAGGCAAATGCATACAAAAGGGCTATCAAATTTATGGAGTGCAGGTTGGTTACAACAATTCCAACGATAAATTGCACACATTGGAAGGATTGCAAGTAATTCAGGGATTTACTGATGTCTTTCCAAAAGAAATTTTTGGTTTTCCTTCGAATAGGGATATTGATTTACAATAGAGTTAATTCTTGGTGTTGTTCTAGTTTCTAAAACACCCTATCAAAGGAACATACTGTAATTAACCAAACTAAAAATTCAGTTGCAGGAATTACTAGAAAAATGGTGCATCCACCCAAGTGTGTCACCTTGGAGGACTTTGACATTGTTTGTAAATAAAAATATGGTACCTTCAGATTATGCATTGATTGCCAGCAACTAAATAAATTAAATTTTAAGAATTAGTACTTGTTATCAACGATCAATGATTTGTTCAATCAAGGGAAGGGGTCACGATATTTTCTAAAATTGACTTGCCATTAGGATATCATCAAATCATCATTAAGGATGATGATGTCCATAAAATAACATTCAGAATGCACTATGGGTATTACGAGTTTGTCATTTTACCATTCAGGCTCACTAATTCCCTTACAACTTTTATGAGTTTGATGCATGGAATCTTCCACCCTTGTTTAGATAAATTTGTGTTGATTTTTATTGATAATATATTAATCTACTCAAAAAATATGGAAGAACATAAAAATAACTCACATATGGTGCTGAAAGTGTTGAGGGAGAACAAAATTTATGCAAAATATAGCAAATTTGATTTTTCAAATATCATATCCAATATTTAGGACATGTTATTTCTATAATGGGCATATTAGTTGATTCTGAAAAGATCAACACTATTATGCATTGTCCTATTCCCAACAACGTAGTAGATATTCGGTCATGTATGTGACTAGCATGTTACTATAGATGATTTATTGAAGGCTTTTACCGAATTTCCTATCCCATGACTTCTCTACAAAAGAATGGGAAGGTGTTTAAATGGCTAACGGGCTGTTAAGCGAGCTTTGTGAAGTTAAAAAAATGTTAACAATTGCCTCAATATTAAAAGTTTTTGATACTAAGAAGGAGTTCACAATATGCACATATGCATGTAAGGAGGGAATTGGAGGAGTGTTGATGCAAGAGGATAAGGTAATAGCCTATGAGTCTCGTAAGTTAAAATATTATGAACAAAAATATTTCACTTATGATCTGGAGTTAACACCAATGGTCCATGCCCTTAAGGTATTGTGGCCTATTTGTTAGGGAAGAGATTTTTGATGTTAATGAACCATAACATCTTAACCAATTTCTTCAAACAAACCAGCTTGAATGCATGCAAAGGCAAGTGGACAATGTTTTTAAGAGAGATTGATTTTGATATCAAACACCTTAAGGGTAAAGAAAATCATGTTGTTGATAACTTAAGAAAGAAGTTGCATTGTGTATACAAAAAAAATTATAGTGAGGTATAGATTGATTTTTCAGATTGAATCAGAGAAGTCATTGATAAGGATCCGAAATACTATTTCTTATGACAAGAAGCAAAGCAATTAGAGAAAGATGGAAAAGTAAGTGATTGTAACATAGACAACAACAACCTACTGATCTATAGGGAGACGATTTATGTAATGAATCAGATGGAAATTAAATAATTAATTTTGGATGATTTCCACCAAAGCCCTTATGTAGCTCATCCCAATTATCAAAAGATGTTGTTTGCATTAAGGGAGGAATATTTTTTGCTGGGTATGAGGACATATATTTCTCAGTATTTATCTAGATGCCTCGATTACCAGTAGGTAAACGTTGAAAATCAACATTCAACATACCTATTACATCCATTAACCATTCCAGAATGGAAATGGGATACTATCACAATAGATTTTATAGTGGGGTTACCTAAGTCTAAGAAGAAAAATGACTCCATTATGGTATCTGTGGATAAATTGAGAAAGAAAACCCATTTTATCCCCGTAAAATATACCTATCAAGCTATTCAGGTCACTGACGTTTTTATGAGGGAGATATTTCGATTCCATTGAATGTCAATAGTAGTAATCTTTGATCGAGACGTAAAATTTACCTTTTTTCCTTGAAGATCTTTACTCATAGGCCTAGGCACTTAGGTCCAGTTTAGTACTGTATATCACCCACAAATCGATGGTTAAGTAGAGTGCATGAATCAAGTGAACTAAGTGGGAAAAATACCTCCATCTGGTTGAGTTTGTGACAATAATAATTATCATGAATCCTTGAAGATGAGTCCCTTCGACGTACTATATGGGAAAAGGTGTACATCAGCTTCTAGTTGGAGCAACTCTGAGGATAAATTAATAATAGGACCGGACATGTTAGATGAAATGGATAAGATAGTGAGAAAGGTCCATCAAAATCTTAAGGCTGCTCAAAATCGAAAAAAATCTATGCTTATAAAAAAGAACTTTCAGAGAAATCCAAGTTTGGGATCATGTTTATGTGCGTATTAAACCAAAGATAACCACCTTGAGATGGGGAAATTCTATAAAACAGGCACCGCAGCTTTGTTGACCCTTCCAAATTTTATGAAGGGTAGTACCAATTGCATACCAATGAGCACAACCCAACCATATGAAAATCCACAATGTATTTCATGTATCCTTACTAAAAAAATATATGTATGACCCCAGGCATATTATTAACTAGAAGGACATAAAGGTAAAACATTTTTTATTTTTGTTATATGATGTTAGTGTTACCATAAATATAAACTAACTATGAATCATGTTATTTACAAGTCAAACTGGACGAAGAACTTCTAGCAGATCCCCTACATATTCTCGGGGAGAGAGAAATAATGTTGTGGAGGCGAGTCATTACCTAGGTTAAAATGCAATGGAAGCACTTTAGCCCAGAGGAGGCCACTTGGGAGGACAAGAATTTCATGGGACGTGGATATCCAAATCTATTTCAAGGACCAGAATAAACACAGGGGCGATCTTCTGCACTAGAAGGGGAAGATGTAGTAGTCTTAGATCCAAAAGTAAATTTTATAATTATTGTTACTTACTTCAAGATGTTGTTATAAAAAACAAATTGTAAAGAAACGCAGGTTGATAACAAATATTGTTATTGTTTAATAAAATAAAATTATTGAGAAGATGATTACGGGTGTAGACTCAATAACTAATTCAAAACTTCCATATAGTTAGGTAGGATAGTTACCTTGTTTTCATGCCTTAACCCTAGAGATAAAATATCTTAGGAGGAACAAGAGAGGGGTTGGCCACCAAAAGGAGGAACTACTTTTAGAAAAGAAAGAGATAGAACTATCATGAGAGATTGTCTTGAGCTATCCTTGAACCAGTGGAAATGCCTTCTGAGATTGATATAATCTAATGTTTCAGACTAGAACAAGACTATGTTGAGGTCTCAAGACTGAGTGAACCTATGATGGTTGCAAGATCTTAACTATAATGGAAGTTGAAGCT
The DNA here is from genome assembly GCA_000404065.3 of Pinus taeda. NCBI lineage: Eukaryota > Viridiplantae > Streptophyta > Pinopsida > Pinales > Pinaceae > Pinus > Pinus taeda. Next base: position 3,473 of record APFE030592547.1, on the reverse strand, counting down.
GGGGGGGAACCTAGACTTAATTGCTAGTTCCATTGGAAGGGAGGTGTAGTCTCATATTTAATCTGTCTTCTTGACTGTTTACGAAGTTTACAGATAAGTACCATTTCCTTATTAAGATTTATATTGTGATAGTTGCATTAACTATTGAAATAATATTGATGATGACTCATTGGTGTGTGATAATAAACTAAATATGTTTCATTTGGGAATTTTGAACTGTCTGTTGCCCCAGACTTTTACTACAATGGAACAGAGTTAGTTTGCCGCAAAAAATATAGTTTAATAATTATGGACAGTTTTCTATAATTATCTTAATGTTTATCACCAAGTTAATTTATAGTAAACTTTTCATAATGAGTGAAGAACAAAATAAATCTAGTATAAACAAAAAATGATATTAAATGTAGACTTAAAAACATCATAATTGGCCATATCAGCATTCATGCAAAAACAACTGAACATAATAGAAAAATTAATTAGAAGGGTCGGTATAATTTTTAAATCACGAGGTTTTTGGTGTCATTCCAACCACTAATCTCTTTAGAAGAGTGTTTTCTCCTAGAAGTGAATTATTCTAAGTAAACATTGGACTAGTTGTAGTACTCACGAGTGAGACTCAATTACAAATCCTAACAAACCATGAAATCGACTCAACAGATGCAGATGAAGATACAGAACTCGGGAAACAAACTCAGTATAGTATTGATGATCAATTACATGGTACAACAAAAGTGGTGATATCAGACAGAGATGTAAACTTTACATGTAATTTCTAGAAGGCTCTATTTATAGGGATAGGTATGCAGATCTAGTTTAGCATCGCTTATCATCCATAAATGGATGGGAAAATGGAGTGGGTTAATCAAGTGCTGGAGGACATGTTGCGAATGTATGTGATGCAACAACCAACCAAATAGGAGTAATCCCTCCACTATGTTGAATTTTCTTATAATAATACCTACCATGAATTTTTTAATTAAAATTATTTTATTCTAAAATTCTTCAAGTTTTTTTAGAGTATATAGATTTGCTATATTTTTATATGAATATGGCTAAACAATTTAAGTAGCTAGTAGGATTTGGAAACATTTGTACACTTTAGGATAAAATTCCATGTTTCAAATTTTCCCTAATGTAGACATTTAAGAGGATTTTAGATGGTCTAAAACCTAGTGCTAATTGAGGGTAGAGGAATACAAAATCATTAAATGTAGATGGTATTAGCCTATACCAAATATTAGGCAAGTTGAGATAGAGGAGATTCAATTCCTTTGACTTTGTATTTGTTTCATGGTTGTGCAAGGCATATATGAGCGAGATGTTAGGAAACAATAGTCAAGGAATAAGATTTTGTAGTAGCCACTTAAGCCATCATGTCAAAACAAACTTCGTAGTAAGTATCTCTCTTTGTGTTTTCATTTCCATTACTAAAGAAATAAAAGAACAACACTGGCCTTACATTCTAGCTAGATTTCCTCTTATTTTAAGTTCCCTAAAATGCTTATTGTATTCATTTGTGTGAATAATTTATTGATTTACATATTCTTTGATTCTCACATTTTAATTATTCTCAAAAAATTTAGTAATAAAATAGTTCTAACAAACATATATCATACATAACTCCTAATGTCTATGACCCATAGTAAATATAACTTGGGAGCTATTATTTGGATTTATTTTGAATTAAATTTAATCCATATGTTATAATGTTTAAAGGATAAATTTCATGTATTATTTTTAAAAGATATCCTTTATTCACGATGAAATAACAAATTTTTAATATTATTAAATATAAGAATCCTTCATTTGCAGGGCATCATGTTAGGGGCATCATGTTAGGTTACATTTCATTACATATTATTCTTCGATTCCTATCAGCACATGCATTATCTTTTAATATAAATAATTATAATTATATAATGATAAATATTTAAATTGTATAACAAATTTGTTATATGCTAAAAATGATGAGTCCATGAGCCAGCTCACATTATTGGCATGAAATAGTCTAGGCTTTGTTCTCTTATTTCATAATAAGAACTTCCCTATAAATAGAAATGGGCATGTTACAGTCCTTTTAATAGTAAAGTTAATCCAAACGGCTAGAAATGAGGTGTCACCATCTCTCCAAACGACTAAAAATGATGTGGCATCAAAAAGGCTAGAAATGATGTGGCATTGTCACTGCAAATTAGCCCTTGATACAGCCCCCGAGTTACCTTTGGATTCTCTTGTGCTGTCCAAAAATGTTTGTGCGTTCAAACTGTTCACTTGAACGAATGTCCTTCCACTGGACCACAACCGCCTGGAAATAACACGAAGTCCAGTAAACCTGGTTCAACCCAGCTCCAGGAAGCGAGCAAGAATACCTGATTCGCGTGGAAATAACACGACGCCCAGGGCCAATTGCAGGTAGCTTTCTTTCCTAATTTTTTTTGGAGTCCACTTTGAATGATGCTAATTTGGATCCAATTGAATCCATCTAAAATCAACCTTCCAATTCAATATGCAGGGTCTCCCTCTATTTTTTATTTTTTCTTAGCAAATAAGATAAGATTGTTTACTTTTTTGGTTTGCTATGCTAAATAAGCCTAGTCGTGCCTCTTCATTTTCTGTTTCTTGAATTAAAATAGGTCAATTAAAGAAACTTCCATTACAACTATTGTTCCTCTGAGCTGCTCCAAAAGAAATAGCCGAATTAAAGAAACCTCCGTTACCACTATATTTCCTCTCAGCTGCTCTCAAAGCAAAACCCAGCCCATTCATCTCAGTTTTATTATTCCATTTTCGTTATGGTTTCCTCGGCTCTCACAGATGCCACAGCTTCTTCTTAATTCATTTCAGCCGTTGTAATATCCTTGTTTGATTTCTCTAAAGATTATTCACGGGATCCGCTCCATTAGTTTATGTTGCATGGTGTGAAGCAGAGAAATACAAAACTCCATGGGCTTCAATTACAGTTACAATTCTCTTACCTCTGAGCTTTACTTTAAAAACAAACCTCAGTTTTGTAATTTCAGCAAATATTCCTAAGTTTCTATTTCGTAAGTTTCTAACGATCAACCCTGGAATTTTGTACTGCGCAAATTTCATCAAGATATTCCTAACTATTCGGAAAAATATAGCGAGCGATTTGCAAAGACTTGATATCAAGATATTCCTAACTATTCGGAAAAATATAGCGAGCGATTTGCAAAGACTTGACGTCTTCGATATCACTAGGTGTGAAGGAATTGTGAGTCAATCATCATGAATAGTATAAATAAAATCTTTTGGCATACTGACTTTTCTGTGATGTTTTTTTCCTGAAGAGTGTCTTCAGCATTTTGATTCTATAGATTATTTCTAATTTAACTATAATTAATTGCTTTTTAAATAAAAATATTTAGAATATTTATAAGTTAAGGAAATAGTAAACATTGTTCTTGGAGCTGGAATTAGAGAAGAAAATATTGAAAAGAAAATACAGAAAC